>APFE030136872.1:0-19055 GCA_000404065.3 Pinus taeda
TGTAACCATCCATAGTGATGGTTCAGCCCTGAACACGGTTCTCATGTCAAGTGGGCAAAAGTGTACTCTGCAAAATGGTATAAAACAAGGTACAATCCAGAAGTAGCTCCCTTGTGATGAAAATTTCACGAAAATTTAAAACACAAAGGGGGGATATTCATTATGAGTAATGTGTTTGGATTTTGGCCCCGTACCCATTATTGTTTTTGTGATGTTTCCAATTTTGTGAATGCAAAAATCACTGAGGAGTTTTGCCAATTTTTGGTAATATTAAATTAAGAAAGGAAAATATTATTTTTGGTGGAGAAGGACAATTTATAATTTTAATGGAGAATGAGGGCAAAATAATATTTTATTAGAGAAGGGAAGTAAATTATTATTTTAATGGAGAAAGATGGCAAAATAATATTTTATTGAAAAATGGAGACATTATTATTTTATTTAAAATGATGGCAAGAAATCTCATAGTGGAAAATGACCCCCACCAATAAAACAATAGGGAAAAAAGAGAATATAGAAGCTAGAGGGAGGCTCCATGAAGAATTATAAAAGGATGAATTCAATTGCAAATCATTCTATTCCTATCTATCTCTTGAGATAGAAAAGATGCTCAAGCGAGCTTCAAGAGTTTCAAGTGAAACTCAACGCTAATTTCGGTGGACTTTGAGTGTCACTCTAGTTAGCTCTTTGGGAGGATTATTTCACATCTTCCATTGTGCTTATTGCAAAAGATCTAATTATCATTGTTTGCAGGTTGCAGGGAGCTCTAGCATTGGGGTGTAATTTGATTACAGGATCATTCCATCACCAGGGCCGAGTTTATTTGTCTCACCAAGTGAAGATCAAACCACCCATTTTGGATATTTGCAAGTCCAAAATTTATCTTCGGCCAAGAAGCGGTCGAGTCCATTAAAATTGCAAGAGGGGTGAGTTAATAATTAAGAGGGCTGAACCATGGTGACCAAGGACCGAATTGCTGATTTAACGAGGAGCTGAAATTATTGACAAGGAGGGACATGATGCAAAAAGGATTTAGGAGGCCACATATTCTATCTTGATGCCAAGGAAGAACACATTTAAATTCTGACAAGAAGAGGATCGAGCTCATTCAAGAGGGAAGAGGCTGAGTCATCTTGCACCATCACAAAAGATTCAGCATGCCAAAAGATACACATTTCGAAGGAGGATCGATTGCCTTGATTACCCGATCCTTCATTCTAGACTTCGAGATTCTTGGGCAGAATTGTCATTCATCATTCCACTTCCAATTCTAAGTCCTTCATTCTAGACTTAGAGATTCTTGGGCAGAATTGTCATTCATCATTCAGCTTCCAATTCTAAGTGCTATTTTTGTCATACAAGAAGGGACATATCAGTTCAAGGTGAGGAGGATGAATTATGAGGTTTTCAGGCATTGGTTTTCAGAGGGTTGAGCAATATATTGCATAAAAGGTTATGGTACCAAGTGCTGGAAAAAAGAGGGACAAAATTCTAAATTAAGGAGTCATTGATACACTCATGTACCAAATCTGGAAATTTCCTTGAGACCACATTCTTTGCATGCATGTGGCAGCCTATTCAAGGGAGGCCGAGATGGATTCATAAGTACAACCAAATCAATCAACCTAAGTTTCGTTCATAGGTGCACTTTCCAGGTGTATACTTGACAATGGCATTGTAAATTTGACAGTTTGCTCTCAATTAAAGATCTGATTTGTTTCATAATATATGAATGTTATCTCTCAAGTTTGATACACATCTTGTGTTGTCCATGGAAGGGAATTTTTAGAATTGCATACAAATTGTTGTTCAAGATTGGATCATTATATTGTTTGTCATTCATCTCGATGCTTTTAGAGTGGAAAAAGTGGAGGAATCACTTCACGGGACCATTTTTACCAGCACGACCCAGTTTGACAAAATAGAGCTTGAAACCTTCCGTGAGCATTTTGAGCCATCAAACAACGTTTTTTGGGGGTAAAATTTTGGTGCTTTGGCACAACGTTTTTTCATGCTATTCTACACACAAAGGCCTTTCCAACGGTGCAAGAATCACATCAGGCCAAAGTTATGCCAATCAAAAATTGACTTTCTTGTTTTCACCACCATAATACAAGAGGATGCCATATTAGCTCCCATTGTTCATGAAAGAGGGGCTAGCCATGTGATTATGATGTAGAAGACTCGAAGAATCTATATTGTAACTTGTTGTTTTTCCACAATACTGATGTCTAGGATAGAATTTGTAATGTCTCAAATTTGGAACAAGCTCTTTACATAAAATTTATCATGCATTTAACAGAAGATTGCCATGTAAAATTAAACAAAAGAGCACTGTAATCCCATAACACAATGAACATGAACAATTTTAGCTTTATTATATTAGATAAAATGGGGTTTATTTGCACATACAACCCATATAGCTGAGATCAATTGGCCTCAAACAGATCTACAATAATGCCACTATCGGCCTCCAAACAAAACTGTAAAACAATACACTACAACTTGTGAACCCTAAATGGATTCACCAAAGGAAGAGATGGGTGCTCGCCCACTCTCACTGAATCACTCAAGGGTTTCTGTCTTGGGGCTACTGCTGAAGTAGAAAACCGAGTTCTCAAACCTCTCCACAAAACAATACACAAATCCAAGATGTCTCCAAATGATCTCCTCCTCCCCTTTTATAGACCTGATGCATAGATCTCCAAACTTCTACAAGCATCTTATTAATATTTTTAGAAGCTCCTCCATTGACTTTATTTTAAGTGACCTTTAATTTGATTTGATTTTATTTTACGTAAGTCACTTTTTGCCCTTTTCTCCAATTAATTATTTTTCCTTAATTAAATGACTAATGAAATCATTTTCAACTATGGAAAATGGCAAATTGCCCACCATACTCTCTTCGGCCACTGTAAGTCTCTTCTCAACATCCCATCCTGTAAATCTTTTCGTTCCGGTTCCAACGAGCTATTACACTAAGGTGTTCCATCAATTAATCTCCCCGGAATGCCACCTCGAGCATAAAAAATTAAGTTATGCCAATAATAACCTTGTTTTACGAGAATGATCAAAAAGTCACGGAACCAAAAACAAGATGTGCATAACTGCTCATGATGATAAATATGCCAAGTGAATGCCATCAAACCCCATGAAAACTCCTCAAAACTCCATCGGGACCCCTAATGACATAAACCCGCGTTACTGACCTAGCCATCCCCTGCTCTGGAAATCCATCGTAGCTGTACTATGAAGAAGAATAAAAATGGGGACTTTGTAGTCCTCTCGCCCCAAGATTGCTTGCCCTCAAGCAATCCAAATGTGTGGACCAATCTGGTGGCCCAACGCAACTTAGACCCAATGCCAGGATCTCATACAAACCATTGGGTGAGGCTTTGCTCCTGTGTCAACCCACCATGAACGGATCCCTTAATGCTCGGATCCCAAACCAATCTCCAACTAAACCTGTCATCAACAAATCCTCCTGGATCCCAATGCCACCATGAAGGAGCATCAATGCTCCATGGCTCCAGCTGTACTATAACTCCGGATGTGAATGTTGCCCCACCAACTGCGTACCAACTCATCACCTCTATCCAATCCAACCTCGGGCATAGGTCAAGGTCATCCCCACTCTGTTGATGTAGGGCTAGTGCTATGGAAACATTGGTGAGCTGTCGGTCCACCTCCCACATCTCAATGAAACATATTATAACCTCCTCGTCTAAGTGCCCTTGCGGTATCGTGTCTCGAACTAAGGTTGATACTCCATCAAAAGAATACCAACTCATGATCTCCCACCAATCTAATGTATGGACACCTACGTAAGGGATACGTCTGCTACACTGATATTGGTCCATGCTCAACTCTTGATGCTCTACCGAGTCAATCAAAACATGTCCAAGAAATTTTGCTTCTCTCCCTCTAATGGGAAAAAGTAGGCAAACTGTGCTGCAGGCCCTATCTATGTACTCCTGGAGAGGGCTGTTGCCTGAAAATGCTGCGGCTCGGCTCGCTTCCACTACATTTGTTTGCACCTCAGCAATGGGTAGACCCAAAGATGGAAGCATTGCCATCTCTTTTGCCTGATAGGAAACTCCACGCGCCTCTAGTCCACCAATCTCCTGCCAAATTGTCCTCTCATATTCCAACATTCCCTAGGGAAAAGTGTCAGTGAATATGGTCACCCTGCTAGCTGTCTGTACATTTGTCTGCTCATCATCAATGGCTGGCCCCAAGGGTGTCTGCTCATCCTCCATCATGGGCTCAACATGAGCCACTAATTGAATCTCCAACATTGGCACATCTTGCACATTGTGTGTCATCTATCTCATGCTCTTCTATGCGCTGTCTATGCTAAATCATTAGTCACTCATCTGTTCCTAGATCTCCTTCCCTCACGGGAACAATCAATTGCTCATCACACCCCTCTACTATGCATGGATGCATATCTGGGCTACTGTCATTAACTCCACACGACTGGTCATGCTCCTTAGAGGTATCATTGTATGGTCCCATGGACTCGTCCAACGAAGAGCCATCATCCCGATAGACATAAAGAATACCTCCATGCTCTACTGTTGTCATCACCTCAGTGTTATTCAAGCATGAGCGGTCAGGTCCCCAAGGTCCTTTGCAGATGAATCAAAATCCCTTCCTCCTCAGCTCATTCTTGTTGCATGATCCCCCAAACCTAAGAAACTCTTTCCTGGTCAATTGTCTCCTAAACAACCCAATGTTCTGCTCAACCAACCTTTCGGCTAGCTCATAAGTAGTTAGTGAGATCAACTGCCTTCTCCTCCAAACAAACAACAATCGAGACTGTAACTCCCGATAAATCGCATCGCGACCTCTCATACATGATGACAAGATGGACTGCATATGTGCTATAATTGTGTGAGGATGATGTTTCCTAATGCTGAAGAAGCATGGAAACATCTGCAAGATCAAACCATCACACTCTAGATCAAACATGACTTCATAAGTCCTAGTCATGGCCATAGCCTCTAAAATTTCAAGCTTCTTCCCAAATGTAGAGCCTGCACTATGGTCCAAGTCTTGGAAAGTCTCTACCAACAGCGCTAAGATAGTGTCAAAAAACAACACTAAGATGGACACTCAAAGTAACTCTGAATTGACTTCTAGACTAGAAGAAGAATTCACATGCCTTGCAAGTTCAGTGTCAATAGATGTTTTTGGTATATTGATAGCAATGCTTCAACTCATATGACTGGAGTATGAGAATATTTCTCGAGCTATCAAGAAGAACAAATGGATTTCCATATTACTATAGGAGATCGGACAAAGTGTACTCCAGTAGGGAGGGGCACCATAACATTTCAGACAAAAGCAAGAACCAACATTCGAGCCACCAATGTTCTGCATGTGCCGGGATTAGGAATGAATCTGATTTCAGTGTTCCAGTTATAGGACAAGGGATACGATGTATACTTCATTGGAAAGAAAGTATACGTCAAGCATCCAAGCTGGAAGAAGAAGAGACAAATTGGAACTCAAAGCAACAAATTGTATAAGCTGCAATTGGAGTCTCCAATGGCACTGATAGACAACAACTATGATGGTGAAAAGGAATGAAATGAATTATGGCACATGCGAATAGGACATTTACACCATGGAGCACTGAGGATGCTTAGAGACACTGTTACAGGAGTACCAGTCCTTAGTAGTGAACATGATGACGTATGCAGAGGATGTGTACTAGGGAAGTACACTAAAGCAATTTCTTCCAAAAGTAACAATAGAGAAGAATGTGTATTAGGATTGATACACTCAGATATTTGTGGTCCTATTTCCGCAAGAGCTCTTAGTGGTGGCGAATACTTCTTCACCGTTATTGATGATCACTCCATAAAAACATGGATCTATTTCTTAAAGACCAAGGATGAGGTCTTTGATCGTTACCGAGAGTTTAAAGCTCTTGTTGAAATTATGACAGGGAAAAAGATAAAGGTATTGCGTTCAGATAATGGTAGAGAATATACAGACAAAGACTTTACAGATTTTTGTGCGAAGGAGAACATCAGAAGAGAGTTGACAACTCCATATAATCCGTAGCATAATGGAGTAGTAGAACGGAAAAATAGAATTATTGTTGGGGCAGCCAAAGCTATGTTGTATGATCAGGATCAACATAAGTATTCATGGGCGGAAGCTTGCAACATAACAATGTATATCCAGAATAGAATTCCTCATAGAGAGCATTGGGGAAGAAAATGCCCGAAGGAGTCTTCACAGGGAAGAAGCCGAAAGTCAGCCATCTGAAGATTTTCGAAAGCGTGGCTTATTGTCACATTCTAGACGAGAAGCGCAGTAAACTGGATCAGACTGCTTAAAAGGGGTATCTCGTAGGATACAAAGAGACCTCAAAGACATACAAAATCTACATTCCTTGCAACATGAAGGTTGTAGTGAGACGAGATGCTAAGTTCTTGGAGGATAGAGCTTTAAGGAAATCTCGTGAGATGCCTGCAGAAAATCAGTGATGAGATGTTCTACTAGTCTAGGAGCAACAGGGGTAGCAAGGAGGACAAACATCTAGATCGAGTACAGTGACAAGTACTAGTATCTCCTCAGAAGGAGGAAATCCAGGTAGTTCTCAACAAATGGAACAACAAGATCAAGAGGAGTTGATTGAGCCTCCCACCACCAGTGGTAGAACCAACAAAGAAGTACGACAGACACTGGGAGATGTAGAGGAGTTTGTTGAAGCTCCTAGAACCGAGAAAAGGCAATGTAGACAACCTAACAAATGCCAGTTATTGGTAGCTCAGGTTGAAGAACCCTCTAGCTTTCAGGAAGCTGTTCAACACCAAGTATGGGTAGATGCCATGGTAGAAGAATACAACTCTATCATGACGAATGATGTTTGGGAAGTAGTAACTAGACCAAAAGATAAATCAGTTGTAGGATCACGATGGATCTACAAGATCAAGTATGTTGCAGATGGCAGTGTAGAGAAGTACAAGGCTAGGTTCGTGGTAAAGGGGGTACGCTCAGAAAGAAGGAATAGACTATGAAGAGACCTTCACCCCAATTGCTCGATACACCTCTATCACATCCGTTATATCCCTAGTAGCTCAAATGGGATGGGAGATTCACCAGATGGATGTCAAGACAACATTCTTGAACGAGGTGATAAAAGAGGAGGTGTATATAGAACAACCCGAAGGGTTCGAAACTCATGAGAAGAGAACTTATGTTTACAAATTAAAGAAACCCCTGTATGGGCTCAAGCAGATACCCAAAGCATGGTATGGTCAGATTGATAGTTACTTGCAGCAGTTAGGATTTGTCAAGAGTGATGCTGATCCCAATCTCTACTATTTGATGGTAGATAATGAGCCACTTATTTTGGTATTATATGTAGATGACTTGTTCCTAACAGGGTCATTCAAGCTCATACATGATTGCAAGAATAATCTTGAAGCTAAATTCGACATAAAGGACATGAGGTTGATGCATTATTTTCTAGGATTGGAAGTTTGGTAGAAGAATGGGGAAATCTTCTTTGGACAAGGAAGATATGCTACAAAATTTTGAAGAGATTCAAAATGCAGGATTGTCGACCCATGACTACTCCCATTTTCACCAACTGGAAGAAAATAGATGCATCAAGAGACAAGGAAGTGGACGCCACCTTATATAGGCAACACTAGGCCAGACATTTGCTTTGCTGTCAACACTCTTAGTTAGTTCATGGTGGAACCAAAAATGGTGCATTGGGTTGCAGCTAGACACGTTCTTAGGTATGTGCACGGAACAATCAGATATGGGTTGAAATACCCCCGAGGGGAGGATGTCAGATTGAATGGGTTCACAGTTGTAGATTGGGCAGGTAGTTTAGTAGACCGGAAAAGTACCTCGGGGTATTGCTTCAGTCTCGATCATAAATGATATCTTGGTACAACAGGAAGCAAAAATTGGTAGCTCTGAGCTCAACAGAAGCAAAAAATATGGGAACCAACACAACTATGTGCGGCGCTATATGGCTCAGAGAATTGCTTGTGAGCTTGTTCAGAAAAAGGATGGAAGCGATTAGGGTTTACTGTGATAATCATCGTTGTATCAAACTCTCTGAGAATCCAATATTTCATGATTGGTCAAAACAAATTGATATCAGATGTCATTTTATCAGAGACTGTGTTCAGCGTGGTGCAATACATCTACAGTATGTCCCCACGAGATCAGGTAGCAAACATATTCACGAAGGCTCTAGGAAGAGCTAAGTTCATTCAATTCAGGGAGTAGATGGTTATGGTAGAGAATCTGTTCCAGTAGCAGAAACAAGTGATTTCTCAGTTACAGTGACAGAGGGAGTTGCAGTACAGATGCAGGGTTGACAATGGCAGGGTTAGAAACAGTACAAAGGCAACATTTGCGCAGTAGTTGGTGGACAACAGACCAAACATCAACAACACAGAGGAAGATGTTATGAAGTCAGGGTGATGTTTTTGTTGGAAGCATTGCTAGAGCACATTCTTTGCTAAGAGGGAGTGTTGATTTCTAGTAGCATCAGATGTGCTCGAAGTTTCAAATTTTGCAGGGAAGATTAGACACATGCATTCTCCAAAATTTAGAAATCGTTTTTGGAAATTCCACCCAGAGACGGTTTTATTAAAATAATTAATTATTTTAATGGGATCCTAAGTCTAAACTTCGGAAATTAAAATAATTAATGGGTATTAATCTAAACTGTGGGTGAAACTTCTAGAAGAAGTCGAAGATCAAGTCAATATATTGATTAGGATCTAATCTGGGCCATTGATTGATCAATGAGAGGATTATAAGAAAAGGCTTGATGGGCGCTTGGAGAACACACCAGAGGTACATACTTGGTTACCCGAGTAAGATCAATTTTCTCACTGGTTGAAGTTCGACAAGAGAAAATCGAATCAGAGGGAGAGTTGCAGGTGAGAAAGAGAGAGAGGGCATCAACATCAGTGGAGAGTACAAGCCAAGAATATGTAGAGTAGGGAGAGCCAACGCATAAGTGTGACGCAGTAAGAGGCAACGAAGGGTAGGTTGACGTTGGGATTGCGTGAGCAGTCTGACGCTGGGCCATCGTGAGAAAAGTGACGTAGAGGGACACAAAGGGATTCAGAGGTCTGAGGAGCACTTCCCCTGGTTCAGAGATTTGTCAGGAAGTGTCTGTAAATTTTCTCACTTCTGTTCTGTTGGTTGTATATTGTACAAGAGATTTTTTGCTGAAGAATAATAAAGAAACCTTCATCTGCTGCACTAATTTTCCCACTTCCCACATTGGATTTTTCCGGGGACGATTGTCCAAAAATAACTGTCATTGTGGTTATTCTTATGTATTGTTATTGCATTTGCTTTCAGAATTTTATTTGTGAAAATTGCAATAGAATTTATTTTGTTATTCACTGTAAGAACACTGTGAATAACGTATTTATGAGTTAATAAGTAGAAGAAATAATATTATCATTGTAGTAGGATTTCTATTTTGATTTTTTCACACAAATGAGTTCCTTTCCTTCTAATTGGCTTTCTTTGGAGAAGAGTGCATCACGCTGTAGGATTTCTATTTTGATTTTTTCAGACGAATGAGTTCCTTCCCTTCTAATTGGCTTTCTTTGGAGAAGAGTGCATCAAGCTCATCTAATTTGAAAATGATTTTCCATGTGATCTTCATGTGTTTCAAATCTGTTTCAAGTGCAAGGATTTTGTGCTCCATTTCTGGCTCTTTCGTTAAATCCTTAGACTGTCCCTGTGGAATAATGGCATTGAACCCCCTTGATAAAGGTTTGTTGTTCAGTTTGGGTTTTTGGTTTAGATTGCAGTCCACTAATGTACCGCTGTGTTGATTTTAAGATGTGTTTTAAAAACTCCATCGTTCAGCGACATATATGAAAATAATGGTACTGGTAGCTCAATTATAAGCAATCAACAATAACATGACAATACAAGGCTGCCATAACGCCACGCCTCAACTGACCTTTACAACAATATACTCACTTAATCCAAACATGACATGGGCTAGCAACTATAAAAGGCATTAATATGGCCATACAATCAACATGTAACATCAACATCTTTTCAATGCAATTCCGCCTTCACATGTTGACTCAATAATGACATCAAGAGTAACCACTACAGGTATCAAGACTCATGGCACCATACAGGGAGCGGCAACATACAATGATAAATCGATGTACAACTGTCAATGGTCAACTATCACACTGTACTATACCCTCTTATTCGCACATAAACATAATGGTACCTATCTGACCACACAGGTTTTACAAGGCAATGACTGCGTTTGGAGTGTTCCCTCAGTGAAAGATTTCGTCAAACAGTTTGATTATTTGTGGCTGTAGGTACACTTTCATGTCATTTTCCATAGGAAATAGACATAGTGTTGAGTTTTATGCCATGGAGAGATAATGACTCAGTCGGATATATTTCATATGAAACTCACATTCACAATATTATATTAAAATGACCACTACAGTCATATATTCAACACTAATAAACCATTTTGTTAACTTCGAAACAACAGTAAGAGTGGTTAAATAAATAAGAGCTTGAAATTTATTGTCCGGCAGTATGAACCTCAATACTTTAGTCTCTTTTGATGGCGGCTTCAGCGGTAAGTTTTCTTATGATATCAACTTTAGTATACAAGGGATTCCACCATTCTTCTCCTTGGTGGGTAACCCGTCCAGCAAGAGGCACATCAACTCAACCCAATTAACTCACTGTGAAATTGGTCCTCGCAGAACTGGAGGTGATGGACACCGCTGCACACAAGTTCGTGCCTTTGTTGTTGTGTTCCTTCCTCTAACAATGTTGATATATCAGCCTGGGTTTGTTCCAACAAGAGAATGACGCCGATTCTTTCCAACAATGCTGACCTTCCCAACTTATCTTCCAATCAAACAAACAACTATTTTTGGCAGCCCAAATAAACACAAAAAAAGAAGGGTTTAGCCTCCTCTACATCATTAACTCCAACTCATCAAATGAAAGAATTCAACTATTATAAAAGACAGTGAAACTCAGCCAGGATATCAACTTTGTTTCCTGAGTGTGTTAGTCCCTTATATGACTGCTGTAGGTGGTGCCTCAGCCACACGAAATGTTGTGACCCAATAGAACTCGGCCAATAATGAAATGATGCCCTCAACCCTCTTAAAGAATCATAAACTTGGACCCTTTTACAACATACTCGACCTTTTTAGATAGCTGCTCACATCCCACAGAGATATAACAGTGCTCAGGCCCTTTAAGTGACTCAAATCGGCCCAAATCAGAGATTTCTCTCCACAACAAACTCGGCTAGTAAAGGAAGTAACTTGACCTCTTCAGAGACTGATATTGACCCTCTTTAAAACTTAGACTTGGCCAGCAATAAGGATATGAACTCGACTGTATATGAATAATATGTCTCCCGCCTTAAATATAAGCCAAACCTTCTAATTTCAAATGCTACGATTTTTATAAGTTAGCCCTCTTTTTAAAAAAAATTAATTCTGGGCTCCTTTTCTGATGGAAAATCACAAGTTCTCGACCTTTTGAGTTTTTGGCTACTCCAGAAAAGGGCACAAGCAACTCGTCTTATTTCTTTGCAATGAATCCGTCCTCGAATATTGTTGTCGTCTTCCAGAGACAATGATGAAGAAATATAGTGTACGGCACAAAGTCGGTATTTTAGTTTGACTACAACAACGGGAGTTTGATAAAATATTGACCCTCTTCTATAATGTTTATAGTTGGTGGGCCAATCTTCACAAAAAATTGGCTACGACCTATATGTTGACGTTCACAAATTATTTGGACTGTAATAAAAAAATTCTACGGCCCATTAAGAGTTTTCACGGCTCCTCCTATAACATGCCACGACCCCTTTATCAAATCATCTCAACTTTTAATAATTTAATTCACCTCTACCTGTTAAAATCTCCTCTCAGCCTGCCACTGGGGTTGACTATATCAAACAACAATTCGCACTGGAGTATATTCGATCCCTTTTTCAAATGAATGCATGCAACCACAAGCTCGGCTCAGGCTGGAAAAATGCTCATGCCCTCATCGGTTCTTTAGTGAATTGGCCAATTTGTCCCTTTTCTTTTCAAGAAATCTAATTGACGACTTTTATAATTGGACTCTCTCTGATTTGTCGAATGCTTATTAAGCAATCAACAAAATGAAGGAAATTTGATTTTTTCGCCAAATAAAATGATTCCAATTTTTCGCACAAAGAAGTTTTATAACAAGAATGATTTTGACACTCTCAAAATAAACTCTCAGATATTTAAAATTGGCACTGAAAACCTGAACCTGCACGCTGAGCCAAGTTCGATGCTATGATACCACTATAATGCCCCAAATGAAGAAAATTTGGAACAAACTCTTTACATAAAATTTATCATGCATTTAACATAAGATTGCCATGTAAAATTAAACAAAAGAGCACTGTAATCACATAACACAATGAACAGGAACAATCTTAGCTCTATTATATTAGATAAAATGGGGTTTATTTGCATATACAACCCACATAGCTGAGATAAACTGGCCTCAAACAGATGTACAATAATGCCACTATCGACCTCCAAACATAATTGGAAAATAGTGCACTGCAACCTGTGAACCCTGAATGGATTCACCAAGGGAATAGCTAGGTGCTCGACCACTCTCATTGAATCACCCAAGGGTTTTTGTTGTGGGGCCACTCTTGAAGTAGAAAACCAAGTTTTCAAACCTTTCCACAAAAACAATACATAAATCTAAGATGTCTTCAACTGATCTCTTATAACTCTCATGGATAGATCTCCAAGCTTCTATAAGCATCTTATTTTATTATTTTATTATTATTCTAGAAGTTCCTTCATTGATTTGATCTTAAGTGATTTTTAATTTAATTTAATTATACTTAAATCACTTTTGGTCATTTTTCTCAAATTAATTAATTTTCCTTAATTAAATGATTAATTAAGTCATTTTTAACTAAGGAAAATGACGAATCACCCACCATATTCTCTTCAATCACTAGAAGTCTCTTCTCAACATCCCATCCTGTAGATCTTTTCGTTCTAGTTTCAACGAGCTATTACTCTGAAGTGTTCCATCAATTAATTTCCTCGGAATGCCACCTCCAACATAATTAATTAAGTTATGCCACTAATAACCCAATTTTATGGGGATTATCAGAAAGTCATGGAACCGAAAACAAGATGTCTGGAATTGCTCATGATGATGAATATGCCAAGCAAATGCCATTGGACCCCATGAAAAATCCTCAAAACTCCATCGGGACCCATGATGACATAAATCTGCTTCATTGACCTGGCCATCTCATGCTATGGAAATCCACCCTGACTATAATATGAAGAAGAATAAAAATGGGGACGTTACGAAATCTTAGATCATTGCTGCTACCAAATCAAGAATCACAACAAAATTCTACTTTGAACAATGTAAACTTTGAAACGGGGACTGATATAATTCCCTGTTTCGTAGAGGTAGCAAAAAAGTGACCCGATTCTGAAAAATGGTGATGCAGAACATAATTTATTTATTTATTTTTTTTTTTCAGAGCTTTGACACTTTAAATTTTCTTATGTATTAAATATAAACATAAATATACATAAATATTAATATTTGTTTTTAAATGTTTGTGCAGTTTCCTGTTGATTTTGTAGTGTTGATGTACATACTTTCATTTGAGGATTATTTCTACTTCAAATTTTTATGTCCCATATTTTTTTGAATCAATGGATATCATAAAATTATTATATATAGATAGAAAACATCAAAAATGTTATACAATAAATATTTCTACATAAAGTTTGGGAAACAGCTATTAAATTAGTAAATAGAAAATGAGAAAAAACATTCCAAACTAGAAAAATAAATTAAAAAACAACCAAGTTTTAAAAAATAGAAATTAAAAAGAAAATTAAAATTAAATTTTGAAAAACTATACTCAAATTATTATATATATATATATTCAAATTTAAAAAAAAATAAAAAAATTTAAATTTAAAACAAATATCTCATTTTTGATTTAAAAAACATTTTTAAAATTTTTTAAACTATATATATTTTTTATAAAAAAATTTGTTTAAACAATTATTTATTATTATTATAATATTATATTTTATTTATTTATTTTCTTTAATATTTTCTTATTAAGGAAACAAGAATTTGTGCATATTTTTTATTTAAAAAACACAGTTTTTTAACTATTAATTTTTTAATTTACTTTAATTAAAAAACCAAATTTATGTATTTATTTTTTTATATTTTATATTTATTATATATTTTTTTTTTAATATAAATTTTTATTTAAAAAAAATTAGAGTCCGCCCGCCCGTCGCCCCTGGCTGCCTGTGGAAGTGCAACCCTGGGCAGAGGAGCTGTATATATATATATATATTTGTGGCTCTATATTACAAGAATCTTAGTAATCTTTTTCAATTTTCTGGTTTCTAATAGACTAGATAGAATTTTGGAGCATGCCACCTAGATATGGTCAAGTTTCAAAAACAATTTTAAATGTTTATACTCTTGTAACATCCTTGTAATTTGAGCTACTGAAGGGTTTCTTTGATGGGCTGTGAATAGCTTCCATTTTGTTGGTGGGAGAGTTGAGCTTGCTAGCAGTCTGGGCAGTGTTGTTGTCTTTCTCCTTAGGTGATTTAAATTTTCATGTGACAGGTTATGAGTTTTTTTTAGTGGTTCAACCTGTGTTCTTACCCTATTTAGTTTCCTTTCTGGGGCTCTGTGGAAAGAATTTAAATGGGTTTGTTGATCTAGAATGCACAAAGTTATAAAGGGATGGATGACATGGAGGTCATTGACTACGATTCGGTGACACCTGTTAGGGGTTCGATTTTTGTTTCTTTTGGTGATGTTGGTTATTTTAGGGGATTTTGCATTCCACCTATAGGAAATGTTGTTGGGGGTTCAAACCTATCCAAAGATTATCCATGGAATTGAAACCAATGGTTTCCATGTAATCCTTCATCTATTGCCATATGTCTAGGGTTCTCATTGGTGATATCCCAATAAATAATTTGTCCTCTAATGTCAGTTTTTTGCAACTGATTTCTGTGGGATGTATTTCTTCTTTCGACCCACCCATTTTTAGCGATGGGTTGAAAGAAATTTCAATATATTTTTCCATGGGTTTTAATGGTGTGGGTAATCCCCTTTCTTCCTTAAGTGGAGGGATTTTAGCCTTTCTGGTCTCTCGGCCCTTAGGTGGCCTACTGTTTGTTTCAAAGCCATTTTTAGAGGCCCCCATAAATGTTATAGAATATCCACATCATATGTATTTGGTCAACAAGTTTTAGTGAATTAGACGACTAGAGTGCAAGATCTCAATTCTGGCAACACTCTAGGGGGTATAGAGAAGGATGCTTCAAACCCTTGTGCACATGAGGAGGGTGGTCGATGTTTTTCTCCAAACAGAAAGAAGTTTTGGGTCATAAAATGTAAAAAAAACCCAACTGCATATACTTTGTGCTTGGAGGATGATGTAGAGATGTCAAAAGCGATGAGTTTGGCATAAAAATCATTGGTGGGAAGCGCCAGAGGTCAGAAGTTTGTATTCGAGACTATTTTAGTTTGGAGGGATCAACATATAAACCCTTTGGTTTTAGATGCCCCAGTATTTTTTCTTTTTGCAAAGGGATGGATTCAGATCACATTCAAGTCTTAGGAGGATGTGACTAAAATCACGAAAGAGGTTTGGGCTATTGATTATACACTAGTCATTTTTAAATTCTAGACTCCACTGTTTGTTTCTCGAAGGGAACATTCAAATGAAATCCCTATTTGGGTCTAATTTCCATGATTACCATCTAATATGCGCAATCCCTAAAGTTTTGCAAACTTGGGGAACAATTTGGGACAAACTTCTATTGTTGGGGCTCTCAAAGCATTGAAATCCCTTCAGAAGGTGCCATAATGAAAGTCTTGTCTTTAAATTGCATAGGGTTGACAAGTAATCCCAAAAAACTTGCATTAAAGAGATTATTTCAGTGGAACAACCTAGTGTTTTATTTCTTCAAGAAACTCTGGGGGATGGAGATAATATTTCTAAATTTTTAGAATCTATATTTACATTCTAGAAATTTATTTTTGTGGATGTTTGTGGTCACACCAGGGGCTTGGATTAGGGCAGGGATGTTCATAAGATATAGGCTCATAACACCTAGAGCATTTCCTTGGACCTGGGACTAGTTAGTGTCTTTGTGGAGTTGGATCTTACTTTTAGTTTTATCAATAGATATGGGCCTAATGAAGATATGGTCTCTTTCTAGAACACTTTCTTTGGGAAGTCTCTTTTGATTGCTAACAATTTGATAATCGATGGCGATTCAATTTTTTCTATGGGAGCAACTAAATCTTGGGGCCCTTGTGTCAACGCTGATCCTTTTTCAAACTTTTTCGCACACACGATAACTACTAATTGTTTGATTGATATTGCTCCAATGAGATTAAAACCATCATGGGGAAATCATAAAGTGGGGGAGGGTCATGTGGCAAAAAGACTTGACAAGTTTATATTAGCTAAATCTATGATGCTTAGGTTTCCTCTTCTTCACCATTGGGTAGGAATTAGAGGGGTACTAGATCATTCTCCTATCATTTTAGAATTAAAATAGAAAATAAAAAGGCTTGTAAGTCCTTTCAAAATGAATGCTTTTTGGATTAAAGATGAGGACTTTTCTGCTTTGGTTAGGGATAATTGGTGCCCTTTTGAAGAAAGTAATGGGATTTTAGCGACTCACCAATTTGAGTCAAACTTAAAACATATAAATCATTTGGTTAAAGATTGGGTGATCGCTAATTGTAGAAAGGAGGAGGAGGATCTACTGGAAGTTGAAAACAAGATTGAGGCCTTCTTTGAATCTTGTGTAGAACGCTATCAATCACAAGTTTCTACAAAGGAATTACTCAGGCTTAAATCAAGAAGAAAGGAGATCCTTGCAAATAAGGAAGTTGCATGGCGTCTTAAAAGAAAGGCTTTATGGTTGGATTGTGGAGATGAGAATACCAAAAAATTTTCATGCTTACGCAAAAGGCAGAAAAATGGTCAACACCATCAGGATTATGGTTAACAATGAGGGTTGTGAGGTTTCAAATTTTGAAGGTCTTGTGCCCATGGGAAAGCCATTTTTCCAAAACATTTTAGGGAACAAAAGGGGGTCAATATTGTTGAAATTATCAGAGTGGCTCAATTTTACCAAGATTTGTAGAGGAGGAAAGAACAAATTATTGATGAAGGCAGTGTTTGAAGATGAATTAGAGGCTTCTCTTTCTAGTTATTAAAATGACAAGAGTCTGGGCCCTGATGGATGGGTTGTGAAATTTTTCTTTGCTTTATTTGACCTGATTGAAAAATATTTATTGCACTTTGTTAATGAGTCTCAAAGCAAAGGTAGTGTTATCCTAGCTTTCAACTCAAATTTCATAGCACTTATTCCTAAGGTGGATAATCTAACTTCCTTTGAGGACTTTCAGCCAATCTCTCTTTGCAACTGTGTGTATAGGGTCATCTTTAAGGTCGTTGCATCCTTTCAAAGGCATCTTCTCAGGAATAATTCAGGTTTCTTGATGGGAGATAGATCCATGAGGCCAATGGGGTTGCTCAGGAAGGGTTACATAGCATAGAAACTCGAAAGATCAAGGGTGCATTGTTTAAAATAGAACTTTCTAATGCTTATGATTGAATCAATTGGTCTTTCATCACACTTATCCTCACTCATGTGGGTTTTTGCATTCAATTCATCAATTGGATTATGAGTTGTTTGACATATGTTTCTGTTAATTTATGGTATGTTCTATGCTTAGTGCAGTTCACTTCGATTTCTTCTTATTAGCCATTGTTTAGCAATCACATAAACATAAAGTAAAATGCTGATAGAACATTAATAGATCGACAAAAAACAAGCCAAGACAAGAGACACAAGATGTGGTG
Source organism: Pinus taeda (assembly GCA_000404065.3). NCBI lineage: Eukaryota > Viridiplantae > Streptophyta > Pinopsida > Pinales > Pinaceae > Pinus > Pinus taeda. The sequence goes on from APFE030136872.1 coordinate 17,975, forward strand.
GCTAGCCAGGGACAAACCCCAATGCGGGGAAACCCTCTGATCAATTCTTCTTTAATCTTCAATAGTTCAGTAGAGAGAATTAATACAAATTCAGAAATCTGTAATTTTATGACAGTAACAGTAAACCCTAACCAACAAAGTCAAATCTGGTCAAACAAGTTGAAATTGACCTTCAATATGTTTGGTCAATTTCTCAGTCATCTAGTCCTCCAACAACAACAAGAAGCAACCCATAAAAAACCCTAAAAGCATAGTCAAACTGCAGTCAACTGAAGTCAACCTGCTGCCCCAGACTAGGGTAGTCAACGGCCAGAGGTCAGATTGTCTCGGTTTGCATGCCAAAAATTGCGGCCTACCTAAGAGAGGCTGCCACACCAAAACCACACTAATAGAAAGTCAACGCTTGGTCAACATTGTCCAAAACGTCTTGCTGCAACTTCTGCGTCCTCCTTGCTTGCCTTCTGCGTCCTCCTTCCCACGTGTGAGCTTCTCTTGCTTGTGTGTAAACCCAATCAGCCAAGGAGAGAAGAGATGTGTGAGAGATGAAATGAGTGAATAATGACTCAACCTCACTTGTATTTATATGATATGTCTGGCATGTGTGCCACACATTTAGCTGCTGGCCGACCTTGACAATTTGTCAAGTAAATACAAATAAATTCATATCTCCATAAATACTTGTCGGAATCGGATGATCGTTAGATCAATCCTACACCTCTCGACGAGAGGAATCAAGGAAAAATATTAGCTGCCATAAATAGGATGACCCACATGGGGTTTGGCCCTAGTTGCCAATTTTAATAGTTTCTTACATTGTTCTGATTAATGGATCTTCTTTGTCGTTTTTTCATGCTCAAAGAGGATTGAGACAATGATGTCCATTCTCTCCTCTCCTCTTTTTTCTTATTGCTTAAGGCCTTAGCTGCATGCTAATGGAGGCAAAGAGAAGAAGGGATTTTAATGGAGTGGTGATTGCATAAGCATTGGCAATTACCCATATGTTTTTTTTTTACAATATTCTTATTTCTGTAATGGGTCGGCTAGAGATATGCAAAAATTGTTTGAGATTCTGACTTTGTTC
>APFE030136888.1:7775-54858 GCA_000404065.3 Pinus taeda
ATTGAGGCATGCAAGCTTCAAAGTACTGAAAGGGTTGTTCCTAGGTCGACTTCTTGGATAATGAGTTGATGTCGACAAGAAGTGACTCATCGTAGGAGGGCCTTAATGAATCCCACATCTACGACATGGAACAGAGCAAATGATTTTGTGGAGGTGAAAACAATCTGATGATATGGGGTTCAGGGTGGCGTTCATGAAAGAATGAAGCGTGAGGTATTGCAGTCGATGAGACACAAGCTAGGTTGGTGAATTCTCTGAGCGACTTCTCTTGAAACTATCGGTGACACTGAAATGGATTGGTAGCGTTAACCCAAAAAATGGATGGTTTGGTGGACCAATGGTAATATGACCGGTGAACGGAATAACCCAACCTGACTCAATCATCGTGATGGAGTGAAAGTGTCATGTTCAAGAGTGACTTGCTACCAATAAAGTTTCTTTAAGTTTTCTTCCCAATTTTTCCCCACTTATTGCTGACCAGTACCTCTTTATTTTTGTCAAGCTTAAGGAGGATAACATATGCTTGTTCTATAATATTCCCTTTGGGCAAACCCGTCACTATATTTTAACGAGCCTAGCGATAGTGAAACTCGTTCTTGTCTACATGGACAAGTTTGTCGCTATTGGTTTTAATGAGTTTAACGACAAAGATAACTCAGTCCTTTTTCAATTTTAGAGAGTATGAAAAGGGATGGAAAGGAAACTCTAGTAATCCTTTTTTGTCATATAATCCCTTAAGTCTGAAAAAGTATAAAATAATATGAAAGGGATGAATTTTTGATATTTTTAACGAGACGAACAAGACAAGTGCTCAATCATTTTGTGAAATAATACCTTAGGTCCAAAAAGACTAAAATCTAGAGGAGGGATAGCACTTCCAATCATTTTAACGAGCTGGAGAGGCTAATTGCTCAGCAATCTTTTCATATTTCACGAGTCAGATGATCAGAGCTTTAACGAGACTCATTTTTTGAGGAACGAGTGATATTTTTGGGTAGCAGCTGGTTCCAGGTAAGGTTTGGAACTTTTCAATCATGAGAGGGCTAAGATGATAGCTAACAGAATCACTCATCACAGTTGTTCCTCAAAAAGGTAAATAATCAAATGGAGGTGTATGATCGGCTAAAAACAGAGTGGAGGTGATGGTAGGAACATGACCAAGGCTCAAAAGCTAATGATAATGCATTCACAATGGTTATTTACTCGAGGTGGTTTCATTTTTATTTTTTTAATGAGCTTAAACTCTGGTGGAACGGATGCTCATTGTTAGGTTTAATTTTTAACGAGCTTGAACTTGGTGTAAAAATACTCGTGTCAGTAGTATAATAAGGATGTCTCATCGATAGGTTCAATTTTTAAGGAGCTTGCACCATTCGAAACTTTTCTCCGGATCCTTTCCTTATGTAAGCTAGGAATGACCAATCCTACGAGTTTAAAGAGTTAAGAATCTACAAACTAAGAAAATAAATGGTTGCTTTTCACTTTCATGCGAAAAGGTTTGCATGCCCCCAGGTATAATGAAGTAGAGTTTCCAAGTTACCATTCAATTTGCAGACAAAACATTTGTTCCATCGGGAAAGGGCTACAGCCTGATGGAGTTATCTTATTCTAGTCTACTCCCATTTTCTTGAATGGAGAGGTGTGTCAGACTAGTAATATTCCTACCTGGAAACCCACCTTATAACTAGGGTTTTCCTACCGAAGCAGACCAAGGTGCACGCCCCCTGGGTTTCAGTCACAATCACCGAATCACTCATGCTCATCATGTAGATGGAGTGGAGATTGATGAGACATTCCTTGCTTGAAAAGACTAGTTAGGGATGGCATTTTACTATTAGCTATGTGTGAGCTGGGAAATGAAAGCTGGTCTACGAGCTGGACCATTATGCTTTCATGCAGAAAACACATTACTCTAAAGAGTGAGGAGACAATGGCTCCCATGCTATAAATGTAGTCACGTCCAAGGAGTAGATTGCAATATAAAGGTCCTTGGACTACCATTATGTTCAGATAAACGGTTTTATTTCTCAAAGTTATAGGAAAATTTGGAAGGATCCCTGACGGTTGACTGGTTCCTTTGTCGAAGCCTGTTAGATTTCACATCTCAGGCAGAAGCGATGGCGAACCAAGTGCTTTCCAAGCAGTTGAGGAAAGGATACACACAGAAATCCCCTTCATCTATGATAGTACTGATCATGACTATTACGTAAGCTTGAACAATGATTCAGAATGGTACATTAGACAGTAGATGGGGTCTGCCTAGTAGATTCCAGTCGAACGAAATGACTAGGTTGCTTAGAGGTGGGACCGAATAAACGACCGGATATGACTCTGAAGAAATTCCTTCCTGCGATAAAGGAATGGGTAGATTGCCCCCATGTTCATCGATGTCTGTGATTACAAAGAGGATTTGAATGGTGTCGTTCTCATTCTCTTTGTTGAATGTATCATCTGAAGGTGGACCTTCCAAAGACAAGACTGGGTCGACTGCTGTCTCGACCTGTTGACTTTGGTCCAGTGTGGACTCAGGGGGTTTATCTTCAATGGTAGATGCTTCGACCAACCACAAAGGTGTGTTAGTTGGATTTTCAATTAGCGATGGACTCAGTAAGAGTTTCTTGTATCCAGGAGGAAGCCGTAGCAGTGAAACAGGATGGTTATCAAAGACTCTTTTAGCTTCGTCTAGGAAGGGACAATGGTGGACGACATGATCACCTTCACGCATTCTACAACGAAATTTATATTTTCCCTTCTATCCAGAGACTTCGTTTTCACTAGTTAACGATGTACTTTCAACATGATCGTCAGAGGTTGAGGACACCAGATTGTGCAAGCGGGGAGACCAGTCCCTTAAGATCCATGGGATGTAAGGACAATCTCGATGATAGTGGTCCCATTTGCATATGACACATGGAGATTTAGGTTTGGACGGTGTATTGTGTGGATTTTCGCTAGATAATATATGGTTGACCCTTTTTACTTTGGCTCCTTCTTATTCTTCTCCTTTCCTTTCTTCTTCTTCTAAGTTACTTGGTTTTTATTTTCACCAAGCAAAGAGGAAGAAGGAGACAGAGAAACGAATGAAGTAGAAGGTTGGGTAACATCATCTAGTTGTTGACTTGATTGTTCAGGAATCACGGTGCTTTGAATGATATAGGTTGAGAAGAGCCATATTGGCAAGCTGATTGTCGGTCCTGGGAGGGACAATGTGGCCATATGAGGTGCACCAACATCTCCCCAAGAAGAGAAAGGACTAGGATTTCCCCCAAGGGGAAATCCTTGGTTGGTGGACTCCATTTTCTCTACCTAAGACCAACAAGGGAACAATGATGTTATTTCAATTAAAATAAATTTTATGACACTTTGACACAACTTTCTTTTTCAATTTTTAAGAGTTAAGAAAAAGCTAAAGATGACTCTAGTTGCCTTCAATTTTTAATGAGCCTAAAGTGACAAGTGCTCAGATGGAACTTTTCCTTTAAGGAGTCTAAAAAGGAACGAAAGAGAATACTCTGGAAATATAGACAGAGGGATTACCAAACAAATCACAAAACCATAGAATACTTTTACGGTACAATAGCCAATCTTCCCGAATGCTGTGTTCAGTGCATTTTGATCGATAGGGTGGTAGATACGGCTTCCTAAGGATAAAGGATATAGCCTATTGTGGTCTCCCAATATATACTTGACGGTACATGGGAGCACAAGTTCGTACTGGCACTTGTCGTTTCAAAGAGGAGGAATCACCCAACCTATGATGAAAGCGATATTTACAAGGCTTTACGACATTGGAATATGTCTCTAGCCTAGACTTCTAAATGTTGTGCATTAGGTTCCAAAGCGTTTTTATGTTCATTAAATTTATTTTACAGTTGATCTTTCTTAAGAAGTTTTCCTTTAAGGTTCATTGCGTGATGTAGATATACAATTTCTAAAATGCAATCTAAGATGATAAACAGTTGTTTATTCTTATTCTTGCCATGAAAATCCTAGCTACCAAGGAAAGAGAAGCGAGACTCTTTCAACATAGAGCAGGGAGCACACACTAGATGCACTATGCTAAATCAAAATCAACAAGCAGTCTAAATGCAAATGCACATGCATGCATTTGTTTTCATCTTTCTTAATGTGTGAATGACAAAAAAAATGCTAAGTACAAATCTAAATTATTTTTTCAAAGCGACAGTACTAACAATTTTCTCTTCAAAAGACGAAAGGAAGACTATGACGACACTTTGCGATTTTGAATTGAAAATTGCTTTTGACACTTGAAATACTATTAATTCAAATCAAATACAAGAGTAGCAGTGTAATCGACCATAAAAAAATGTAGGATTCTTTTCTTTGACTGAAAACGAAATTTGTGACACTTCCAAATCAAAAGACGATAGTTTGATTAAGCTACCTTTTTGTAAATCAGAACTGTAAATGGCAAAAAATACATAAAAACATTCACAATTCTTTGTAAAATGGAGGCTGAATGATGCGAATGAAGGGAGTTTCTATAGTGGTATACTAATCACAGACAGCAAAACTCCTAAATAAAGTGGAAGAGAGTGAAGAAAAAACCAAAATCTAGAGGCAGAAATAGCCTTATCTGATCATCGCACTTGTAACATGGAGAAATAGGGATGCATATCACCTACTGTACATGGGAGGTGTGATGCATCCAGATTGCCAAGAGGAGAAGATGCGATGGTCCAAGGACGAGACTTCAACTTGGTTTTTGGTCACAGTTTATAGCTTAGTTCAGGGATTTAGGCTGAGCTAATGATAATCAATAAATGCAAATCATAGGGGCTAATCTAATGAGCTTACTTGAGCCACCACCAGGGCAATTAGGATGTTTCTAAATCAATTGTTCAATTTATAAACAAAACTCGGATATGGACTAAAGCAGCATTGATCTACTTTGCACTTGCATAGAAAATGCAGTTCGAAGGCTAGTTGGCTTAACTTAAGGCTCTGTCTGTAGTTTATAAAGCAAACAAATATAGACAAGAAAACAAGCTATTCGCTCCCCAGTGGAGTCACCATTTTCTTATCGGGAAATCTAGTGCCCATTTAGAGCTAGTCCCGCTAAGATGGGTAGCTATCTTAGAAACAAACAAACTAAAGTTATTTTTATTTTCATTTATGAGAATTAGATAGGAGAGGAGTAGAGAGCACCAACCTCAGTCTTTTTCTTAGTTCCTTGCTTGTTTCCTCTCCCCTCTGACAGATCTTTGCTGCTCCTTCCTTGCTTACCCCGCTTCAAAGAGCACCTGTAAAGTCAAAGTAGCATAATACCTTCAAAGCAAAGAGATCTACAATCATAAACAATATAGGACCAAATATATATTGACCACACAAATGCATATATCATGAAACATACAAGAATGTGGAGGAAAACTTAAATAGCTTTATTGATAGAAATAGTATAAGAGATTATTACAACCCATTGATCTGACCCAGCATCATCCTCCTAGCATGAAAGTCCTTCTTCACCTCATGAAAAGCTTAGATCACCCAACACTATGATGATTCACCAAGAAACAAACAACACTTCCTTACAAAATACAATATTCCAGCCTTTGGATCTCTGGGATGAGGGATCCATATATAGATGTTTCCAGGGGTGTGATTCAGATTCTAGGATTTTGATTAGTGTCCTGTCCCTGATAGTTGTTGGGTCCACTTGGCGATTCATGATCTCTTATTCATCCCTGGGCGAATTCACAGAGGCAAGTGTCACAGGAGATGTTTTTGGAAGATTCCATGATCATCCACCTTGCAAACTGTCTCTGTCATTTGTCTACTCTCACCCATCGCACCCTACAGAAGGGATTTTCAGTATGCATCGTACATTTTGCATGTAGCAGGTGAGATGCATCACACCCTTAGCACTGAGTAGTATGTTTGGTCTAGTTTGTACCAGTTCTAAGCCGTTTTCCATGGAGAAATTCTAAGAGATGATGTAATCAACTGACCTTGTTCCTTTTGGGTGTGAAACAACACTTTTTGGGACTCAAAATCCCTTGGTTTATGGACATATATGATTGGGGTTGCAGTGCCCAAATATTTCTATAACACCGGTGGGATTTGAACCTATCCGACCCATGTGGTACAACCCACTAATGGGTGGCCATAAAATTTAAACAACCATCGACTATTAAAAAAACATATCCTGTGTAATATAACCATTTCGCTACAACTTTCGGGTGTGGTTGGGTTTGAACCTTGTTAACACATCCTAAATGCCACTACCACAAATAGGCCAATAACCCCACATTGGTTGGTCCACCCAAAAAACTTTACATAACCCTCATTTCATGCCATTCGACCCAATCGGCCCAGGAGCGGAGAAACATAACCTGAGCAGCCAGATGGGGTGGGAATGAGCAAGATGAGAATCTTGGGATTCTAAAAAGATTCCTTAGGGGGGCGAAGGTGCCAGTGTCATAATTTGACAAATTTCTAGTCATTTTTGCATGTTTTCACAACAGGAATCCCACCATGTAGTACATTTCTCCAGCCGAGTTCTCCATTTTCAAGCCATCATTAGAAAATGGAGGTATAAGGGCCATTTTTGTAAAGTTGATTATAATTCATTTCTTTACTATCACTTAATGAAAGAAGGCCTCCCCACTTTGAGAAAGGCCCGAAGATGTAGCCCACATTGGGTGAACTCGATAATCAAATTGTTTGTGTGCCTTTGACGTCATGGTTTCTTTATGATTTCCACTTATTTTTCATGTGTTAAGTTACTTCATTAGCATGCTCTTTTTTATGCAATTTTGAATGCATCTTTGAAGTTAAAATATATGGATCAAGTTTGGTATCAGAGTAGGTATTCTTGATGTGAGTTGCATAAGTGAATACTGACTAGGTACAAGCTCCAAAGAGGTGAAGGAAAACTTAAATCCTTTGATACTGAAGGGAGGCATGCACCACGAAGAAGAAATATGGAAAAAAAGGAAGCTCGATTGGAGAAAGAGAAAAAAAATTGCAAGATATTCTTCACCATGACAAAGAAAGTTGACAAGTTATTTGTACAATATGAGAAGACATTCAAGCTTGAGAAGAAAGAACCAGATAGTCATGCCTCGGTAAATCATGAAAGTTAATTGAGGTTGATATTGGGGGCTACACTTCTATTCCGCTTGGACCCCCAAAATTGTCTCTTTCAGCTTTTTAGTTTCCTTAATTGTAGTAGAGTTTACTATTTTTGGCAGTTTTTCAGGTTTTGAAATTTCAGAGCCATTTTGAGGCCTTAAGTGATGTGTTTAGGGAAAATAAAGAGACTGGAAAAGTTACAAACACAAGTTATTGTTTTTTTAGGCCTACTCTTTGAGATGTTGAAATGAGGTATTATGGTAGCCAAACGAAGATTGTATGCCAAAGTTATGAGTGTAGGAAATTGATGTACCAATTTACTCAAACGGGGCCCACAGTTTTGGAGCTTGATCTTCTAGGGTTAGCTTTGTGGATGTTCAGGGTTTTAAATTATTTCTCAATAATAAACATGCCTTGGAACCTCATTGTAACACAGTTTAGAGGCATGTAGCTGCCACATCTCTTCTTAGAGATAAGCTACCATCGCTCGAGCTAGTTTATTTCCATTTTGTTTGTATCCATATTTCAGTATTTTGATATTAATAAAATGACATGTTATTTATACTGCATTTCTGTATTTATGTTTATATCTATAAATTGTTTTGTTCATGTTTAAGTTTATATGAGTGGTATCAAAGAAGACTTCTCTTTCTTTATTTTTCTTTGCATGTCCCCAACAAGGTCAGTGTATAAGGAGTTGGGGCTCAATTTGGTTGAACCTTTGCAAGACAAGCCTCACGAACCCAGACGGACTCCCATGGCAGAAGAAAATAAAAATGAGGGGGTATCATATTCTTTCAAAATATTACTCGTGGAAGCCCTCGAGTGACAAAGGAATACGATGATGGATAAATTTTCCGAGATCCTTCAACTACACACACATGTGACACATCTTCATCTAGTAGCCACTCTGGAGGCAACACTCTTATTAAGGTACAAGTTAACTTCAATATTCCCATATTTGAGGATCAAATCGATGCATATGACTTAGATAAATGGTTGAATCTATTGGAAGGACATTTTTCCGTTCATGACATTTCCAATAGGGAAAAGATTAGTTTTTCATTTCTCAAATACACACCACATGTTAGGGACTGGTAAGAAACCTATTGCAAACAAAAGTACAAGAGGGAGTCCTCAATGTTTTTCACTGCACCCTCTTGGTATTCTTTTCGAGACACCATCAAGCAATAACATTGCCTGTCGAGAGATATGAATATAGATACATAGAGTGGACCACAATAGAGAAGGGAAGGGACCAATATGTGTTGGAGTTCACAAATATTTTCTATACCCTCTGTGTTTATTTGGGTATGAAGGATTATGAGTAGCATTTTGTAGTCAAGTAGTATGATTGTCTACATGAGTACATCTCGGATGAGATGGAGTTCTTAGACATCTCGTCACTTAGCACGACATACCAATATGCTATTAAGATTGAGAAGAATTTTAAAGAGAATAAGTCAGACTTTGGATACTCAAATCCAAAGAAAGGAAAAGGTGCCCCCAAACCACAAAGAAAAGGTCAAAGCCAAGGCAGGGTGCCCCAGGACAACCCACTAAAGCCACAAGAAAATAAAAAAACCACGAAGATAAAGAATGACACGATAAAATAGTGTGAGCTCCATAAGAGCTCCAATTAAAACACAAGTGAGTGTTGGGCGAAGCAGTCACTGGTGGCCGAGTTGAACGCTTTTGAATTAGACACATGTTCTAAATCTAAGTTAGAACTTGAAAAGGGGAGTAACAAAGGGAAGCAGATAATTGATGCGGAACCCAGTGCCACCGTGTCCACCACAAAAATCCATAAGAATGAGCTTGGAGATCTAGAGGAGGGGGGACACATCTTCCACTAATAAATGTGGGTGAAAGGTTCTCTGTTGGAGTTCATTGTCAATAGAATGAGACAAAAGAACCTCATTTTAGCAGAGGTCTTGAGGCAGATGGGCCTACTAATGATATCACATCCTTACTCATACACCATTAGGTGGATTCACCAAGGATGAGTTCTCTGCGTCATCCAGCACTGACGCCTTCCCTACAGCATGAAGACCTTCACTGATGAGGTACTGTCTGATGCTTCTCCTCTTGAAGTTTGAGATTTATTGTTAGGATAGCCATACTTGTGGAAGTGACACACTATATATGATTTTATACCTCATTCTGTGATTATTACTTTAGGAAATAAGTTGTACAGATACTGGAGGTAGCCCCACCTACCTCCATCCCTTTGATCAATACAAAGAAATACAATAAGATCATTTCCTAGACTAGGAAATTTGTTTTTCCTGTGATCTTCCCTTAAGGAAAGAAGAACATTGTGGCCACGACTTCTAGACAAGAATCCTCTCCACAGAAACAACAGATGGATAAGGTCATGGAGGAGTATAGGGAAATTTTCAACTATAGGGGTACGTATTTACTATTAGGTCAAGCACTCCATTGATATGACCTTGGGCATGCCGATACCCAATGAATCGATCTATCGACACTCTTTTCTGGAGAACGATGAGATCAAGAGGGAGGTTCAGGATCTTTTGTAGAAAGGGCACATCAGGCAAAGATCATCACTCTGTGGGAGCCCGAATGGATGGGTATAGAAGAAGGATGACACCTTAAGACTCTATATTCGCTATTAGGCACTGAAAAGATCACTTTATGGAGTAGGTACCCAATCCCATGGATTGATGACATTCTGTACCAGCTCAAGGGGACCAAATATTTCATTAAGATTGACTTGAAGTCTGTTTATCACCAGGTTCCTATCGAACCCTCCGATATGTGAAAGATTGTCTTCAAACCTAAGGAGGGCCCTTTTGAATGTTTGGTCATGCCTTTCAGGTTGACAAATTCCACACAAACTTCATGAGATTGATGGAAGACATATTGCAACTCTTCATCAATGCATTCATGATGGTGTATTAAGATGACATCTTCATCTTCAACCAATGTTGGGAAGAGGACCTCCACCATATTTGAAAGCTTCTTCAAACCCTGCGATGACAAAACTTGTGTGACAATTTAGAGAAATGCACTTTTGTCATAACCCAAGTTCAATATCTAGGGTACATCATTGATGATCAGGGTGTGCATGTGGACCAAGCTAACATACAAGTCATTCAGGATTGGCCAACCACAACCACTGTAACAGAGCTAGGTAGATTTCTGGTTCTTTCCAATTTATACCACAGGTTCATGTTGTGGTTCTTTCATATCACCTGACCTTTAATTCAAGTCACCAAGGGAGGAGCGAAAGCAAATATGTTTTGGTCTAAAACCCAACAAAAGGTGTTTTTTAGGCTGAAGCATCACCTCTACTCTGCATCAGTGTCACATTACCATACCTACAACAACCATTTGAGATTGAGACAGACACCTCTGGCTATGATTTTGGTGCAATTCTTACTCAGTAGGGGCATCCATTGGCTTACCATAGTGAGACATTTCAAGGCACAGTTCGAAGGTATCCCACTTATGATAAATAAATGTATTCCATTTTGTAGGATTTTTGTTAATGGAAACATTACATACTAGGGAAGGAAATGGTCATATAGATAGACCACTTACCCTTACAGTTCATACAAACACAAGTGGAGTTGCAGAACAATCACCATCATAAATGGTCCACATACATGTGACAATTCCATTTGAACATTATGTATAGGAATGACAGAATCAATAATGTTATAGACTACCTCAATTGACCACCAGTCATGGTGTTGATCACTGTGCTCAACTCGCATGGGCAAGAGACTTCACAGTGAGTACATATTTACGAGAGCGATCCAGAAATTAGCAACACATACTAGAAACTCCTAGAATGTAAGAAAGTTTAAAATTTTCACTTCCAGCCACTTAGGACATATCTATGCTCCTTTGAGCGAGCGTGCGAGGATGATTTGGGAAACACACTATAGTCGGGTCACTGGACATTTTAAAGTAGAGAAAATAGTAGAAGTACTACAAAAGTATTTTTATTAGCAAAACCTTCATTGGGATGTTGGCAGGCACATTAAATCTTGCACTTCCCATTCCATTTAGAAACCAACAATTAATAAGAAAGGCTTATGTACTCCTCTGCCTACTCCTAGTCGACCTTGGGAATCCATCTCTGTGGATTACATGTCGGGGCTTCCTTCTACTAAGCATGACAATGACTGTGTTCTCATAGCTGTCGACAGATTCACTAATATGGCCATTATGGTAGCCTACAAGAAGAGCATCATAGCAAAGGCCACTACTAGGTTCCTCTTTGAGCAAGTTTGGGTATAATTTGGAATCCCATAGTCCATTGTCTCTTATTGGTACAATAGATTCCTAAGTACATTTTAGTCAAGTCTCTAGTTGTTGCAAGATAGCAAAGTCACTATGTCCACAACGTTCCATCCTGAAAATGATGGCCGAACAAAAGTCCTCAACAAGATGATCATACACATTCTGCGAATGTATAACTTGAAGCATCCACAAACATGGGATGAAATCCGTCCCTATGTCAAACGCACCTACAACAGAGCTCTCCACAACTCAATGGAAGACATCCCCTATAAGGTAGGACTAATATGTCAGCCATTATGTCCAATTGATGTGGCCATACCATTTGTAGCTACTCAGGTAGATTTGGCTCATGTCCATTCTGAAGCGAATATGGCTAACAACTTCATTGACCACATTCAACACATTTTCTTGTAGGTCCATGATATATTACATAGAGCTAATGCTATGTACAAGTAGCACCATGATTAACATCGGGTGTCACATAAGTTCTAGGTGGGTGACAAGGTTTGGCTACATTTGTAGAAGGAGTTCCTTGATGGACCCCATCGCTAGCTTTACCCACTCTGATTGGGCCATACAGCATCACCAAGGTTGTAGGGGACAATGCCTTCGAGCTCAACATTCCACCGTTCCATTGTATGTACCCAGTGTTCAATGTAGATTTCCTACAACCATACTGTCCACTATTTTTGGACACATCCGACATTGTAGAACAACTCACACTAAAAGAGCTAAACCAAGGCTACATGGAACAAGCCACAACTGATCGGATCATCGAAACATAGATCAAGAACACTCACCAGTAGAATATCCAACTGTATTGGATTGTCAAGGCTATCCAACTCCTACAGCAGGGCAAGCAGCTCACCAACAACCAAGTTCAACAAAAGTTTCCCCATCTCATGGAGGAACTCAACACAATCGTGATGATTGCTTCCTAAGGGGGGAGGATTGATCCTGGTAGATATTGGTGGCCACCCTCCTATTCCACTTGGACCCCAAAACTTTCTCTTTTACTTTTTCAGTTTCCTTACTTGTAGCACAATTTACTATCTTCGATAGTTTTTTGGGTTGTGAACTTCCGAAGTTGTTTTGTGTTCCTGAACAATGTTTTTTATGGAAAACTAAGAGACTAGGAAAGTCCCAAACGGGAGCACCGATTTTTTTTTAGACTAATCTTTATTATCTTCAAAAGGAGGTGTTATGATAGCTAAATATAGATTGTATACCAAAGTTACGACCCTAGGAAATTGATGCACCAATTTACCCAAATGGGGCCCACAGTTTTGGCGCATCAGATCCTATGGTTAGGTTTATGGATCTTTGGGGTTTTCCATTGTTTCTCAATAATAAATAGGCTTTGGAGCCTCATTGTAAAAATGTTCAGGGGCATGTAGATGTTACATCCCTTCTCAGAGATAAGCTACCATTACCCAAGCTAGTTTATTTCCATTTTGTTTGTAAGCATATTTTAGTATTATGATATTAATGAAATGAAGTGTTATTTTTGCTACGATTTTGTATTTACGGTTATATCTGTATTTTTTTTCATTCCTATCATGTCAAAGGTGGAGGAGAAGATCCTCGGCCCTCTTCATCCTCCAATGAAAGTTCTTCATCTTCTTCTCATTATTCTAACAGGAATAAGAGGAATGCATATAAAAAGCCCTTTTTCAAGTTGGATGTTAAATTCGATTTACTTGTATTTAGTGGAGAATATAATGAAAAAAATCTAGATAACTAGATAAGATAGGTTGAAGTATATTTCCACATACAACAAATCAAAGAGGATGAAGCCAAGATCCAACTAGCATCCATTTGATTGAGTGGAACTTCTCTCCTTGTGTGTGAAGGCAAGCTACAACACAGTGGTAAGAGTACTTGTAAACTTCTTTCATCTTCATTTGAGTTCATTTCTTTCTTAGGAGGAAAATTTTACACACTGGGTTACAGATAGAAGGCCATGATGGAATGGAAACATTTGAAACAATGTAAAGGTTAAATTGTTCATAATGTTACAGAGTTGTTTAGAAAAAAAGCACTAGTATTGAATGTTCCAATAGAAAATTATGAGACATTGATGAAACATATTGGCTCTTTTCATAGTTAGTTGTGTCATTCATTATTATTATTTGAACCTAAGTCTCTTCATGAAGCTAGTGTGAAGTTTGTATATCTTGAAATCAGGGTGACGTATGAGAAAGATGGATGCCCAAAGAAGGGACCAACAACTAAGAGAAGAGAAGAAACACCCTCTTGTACTCATTTTGAGAAAGAAGGGCATGATGAGGAGAATTGTTGGGAACTACTTCTAGAATTAAGTCTTAAGAGGAACAATGGAAAAGAGAAGCAGGAGACAGTTGCAACTGTGCATAAAACCAAGAATTTGAATCACAGGATGATCAGAGGATCACAACTATTGAATTTACAAGTGTTGGACCAATTGACCTAGGATCAGATTTAGGTTATGAAATGAAGATTGTAGCTCTTGGGATTGTAGAGGATGGACCCATCAACATGGGTTTTGATTCGGGTGATGAGATAAATATTTCAGAAGATATTTTTCCAAAAATGAAAAGGGCACGAAATGCTACATGGCTCCAACAACTCGAAGAAATAAACCAAAGCATTCAGGCAGAGAATGCTAAACTAATGAGAGTCCCACACAAAGCACAAAAGGAGAAACAAATCTTGAAACATTGGTTACAAGCCAAGGAGGAGGGTTTGGAAAATTTGTAGCATAACAAGCCTGAGGTAAGAAGTGATTCTTCAATTTCATGTACCTTTTATGATGATGATTTCACTGCTTTTGAGAAATATATTACAGGAATTGGATCAAAATTGTTGAAGAAAATGGGGTATCAAGGAAAGGGCCTCAACATTAATGGATAAGGCATTGTGAAACCCATCAAACTAAAGGAATTGCCTCATTTTGCAGGACTTGGATATGTCAGAAAAGAGGTTGGCAGATTCTCCAAGAAATCCAGTGGGCAACCAATGACAAATAATGAGAGCGCTTCATCACATTCTAATGATAGTGAGGGTTCCATAGGCACTTATTAGAAGCACACCATAAATAAGCATTTCAAGACGATGCAACATGTTTGGAGGAGTAAGAATAATTGTAGTCATTGTAATGAGGTTGGACACCAGAGAGCCATGTTTCAGATGCTCCAGGCCCAAAAATCACCTCTTAGGAAACCAACAGGAAACATTGTTCATCAAGAAAATCAGTTGCATATGATGACCCCTTCACTTTGTTGAGTGTAAGAGATGGTTCTGCTATATTGTCATGGCCACATATTGTAAATCATCTGTTGCGAATAATTGTAAATGTCATTATGTTTTTTTCATCTCTTATTAGAGAAAAAAATGTTGTTTTTTTCCTTTTGTTGATAACTAGGGTATTGGTTTATATTATGATGTAAACTTCATGAAAGAGCACGTTATAAAATCTTGGAAAGTATAAGGATGTTTGAGTCATGTGTGTATTTGTATGTGATTGTAAATAATGTACCATATTTGCATGGAATATAGATTTTGAAAGTGTAGCTTGATAATGACATAGGCAATGTGCAGGATGTGTGCATGCTTTTTAGATGACCAAAAGCTCCTTAGTGGGGAGGAATGACCTGGGTGCATCTAGAAATATAAGTAGCCTCGAAATAGCTCAAAAATCAAAGTCATCAAATTGAACTGAAACAAGGACCTCATCATAGTGTTTGTCTTCCTAATTCTAATGGTGTAAACAACACTCAAATCTGAGCTCGTATGCTCGAGTTATAGCTAGCCAAAGTTCTGGTAAAACTAGGTCAAGCGGCAGTCACTAATAAGGCAACAATTTCACAGAGTCCTAGTACATGGAATATGGCCACTGAAATGGGAAAATTTGTCTCCTCTTTCATTTTTCTAAGAACCCTTAAAATTTGGTGGACATTCTTGAACCATATATAGATGAAAATAAAAAATTAAATAAAAGTTTGGGGTAGTGTACCACCAACCCCACTAGCCCCACAATGGCATTAGACACACAGAGACACACACACGCACACATCTATATGGTCCACTAGATATCTGGGCCACGATCAATGAAATGACACCACATAACAAGAGGTTGGCAAGCTTTGAACTTGCTTGGCCCATGTGGGTTGGCTTGCCAATGGGCAATCCCGAAATTTGAACAACCACAGACTATTAGAAAAGCATATGTCATGAAATATAACCATTCTACACTAACGTTTGGGTGTGCTAGGGTTTGATCCTTTTCCACCCTCGTCCTAAATGCAACCACCGCCAACGGACCAATGACCCCACGTTGGTTGGTCTGCCCACAAAAATTTACTTAAAATTCATTTCATGCCATTTGACCCAATGGGAAGAGGAGTGAAGCAGGGGAACCTTGAGTAGCCAAAGGGGGCAGAACCCTGAAGAGTGGAATCTTGGGATGGTGAAAATATTTCTTGGGGAACGAGAGGTGCCAATGTCAAAATTTGACAAGTTTATAGTCATTTTTGCACGTTTTCTCACCAGGAATCCAACTATGCAGTCTATTTCTCCAGCGGAGCTCTCCATTTCCAGGCCATCAGAAAAAAATCAAGGTATAAGGGCTATTTTTATAAAGTTAATTGTAATTCATTTCTTTCCTACCACTTAGTGAAAGAAGGCCTCCCCGCTTTGGGCAGGGCCTCGGAGATGTAAGCCACATTTGGTGAACTATGTAATCAAATCATTTATGTACCTTTGATCTCACAGTTTCTTTATGATTTACACTTCTTTTTCATGTGTTAGCTTACTTGGTTAACATGCTCTTTTATAAGCAATTTTTTATGCATCCTTGAAGTAAAAAGATCTAGATCAATACATATGCTAGTCATCATAGAGATATAAACCACATTTGAGAAATTTTTACATTTTATTGTTCAAAATTTATGTGTACATTTGATGAAATTATGTAGGAAGGAGTTGGATTTTCCATGAATAGTCTCAAGATAGTGAGCATATAAATATCATGCACCAATTGAAAACTATGTGAAACTTCCAACAATTTTTCATAGATGAAGAATTAGATTTAATAGGTAGACCTATTACAAATGAGGAAGGTTCAGGTGCCTTATCAAAACTGGAGCCATCGAGATTAATTCCAAAACTAGATCAAAGGTAGGAGACTCACACTACACTAGAACTAGGAGTAAAATTCAGAAATAACATTCTTATCCTCAATATTATCGAATAAAATAACAAAAAAAATTCTTTCCAGAGGGTAAACATTAAATTCATCATTCAAGAGAGGTTTCAATGAATAAAATATTTAGTTATTCAAATAAGTAAACCTTAGCCAGAACTAATTAAATATGAAAACCCACCAAAAAGAAAATCACAGCTAAAAGATTTCTCCTCCAAAGGAACATTAAAGGGAAGAGCTTCTTGAACTACTAGAAGAACAAATCCAAGTTTCAACATGGCACTATATTAAACCATGACTTGGGCTATGTGAGAGGAAGAATTTACAAAACCAACTGTCATTCCTTCAAGAAAGAATGATTTTTTCACTAAGTCATGAGTTCATCATTAATCAATGAGTTGTGAGAATAATACAATAGTGATCTACGAGAAGGATAGCACAAGGATAATGGGCAACGAACTAGGGAAAAATCCTAGCCACCATGAGAGGCTACATCATCTACTCCACCTCACCCCATAATCAAGATTACCTATGAAACCTATGAAAAGCAATTCATCATACAATTTTTATGGTGAAAAACACGTTTAAAATCTTCAATATTGAAACACTTTACTATTAATTTAAATGTTACACATTCTATGAAGAGGTGAATCATGAATCCTTAAAGATTGGAAAGTCTATTTGTTGGAATTATTGCTAGTTTTTTAGCCTTGATGTGAACCCAAAAAGTGATCTTATCACACTCCTTGTGATTGAAAATAGAATTTGATGAGGATGAAAAGGTGCTTGGCAAGATGATGTGTCCCTTCCAAAATTATAGGAGGATGTAGAGGTGTGCCTACCAATATGATGTGTTCCTAGAAAAATTGTAGGAGAATGTAGAGATTCCTGGTAAAGTGATGATTGTCTCTAGCCTCCTTATGACTCCAATGTTCCCCTTTTTCTCAGAAAAACCCACTATAATGTAGGTTACCTTCTCTATAGATTACATTATAACACACTTTTTTGTCCTTGGAAACCAAGTTGCCTCACTTGTGTATGAATAAATTAAACAAAACATGGGAAAAACCATTAAATTACCCATGGAATTCATGCCCACAGGGATGATTCAACATTCATTTGATATGATCACCAAATCCATCATCTAAATCCATGGATTTTATTATGGTAATCTTAAGGAAGAAAATCTATAAATAGGAAAGGAGTTTGATAAACTAATGTGTGCAATTTTATGAGTTAAGTTATGCTCTATTCTAGAGCAAGTGATTGCACCAGTGCACAAGGGTTGGATCTAGTTAAGTTTTGAGAAATCAGAAGATTCAAATGGTTTTGGTAAGAATTTCTTGTATATCTTTATAGACGTGGTTCAATCAATCTCATCTTATGCACACCAAAAATTATTGAAGGTAATTAACTCCTATTTCACCTATGTGTAAGTGTGCATGTTTTGTATAGTGAATTAATTAATCCCCGGAGTGCTCACAAATAGATTAATTTCTAAAAAGTATTGCATTATATATAATTTTGTGTTGCATGGGTGTATTTGGTGGTTTGAAGTATATTGGAAGATTTCGTTGGATAAATATATGCATAAGAATATTTAGGGGAGTGATTGTAGAGATTACCATCTTAGGTGAGAGTAAGAAGTATCAAATCATTTTTCATGATTGGCAAGGTATTATTTTCATTTGAATGGTTTGAAGGTTTCGTAGACTTGTAAACACCACATAAAAATTATTTTGCTCTTTATATCCATTTAGTGTTAATGTAGGAGTTCTTTTATAGTTCTGGATTGATCATAATTGTTAAGTTATTGGTGGCTATTTAGACTTATGCATATCATATATTAGTTTCCATAAAAAAAATTGTGTGGTGATTCTATCTAGTGTGATTGTATTGTTTTACAAAAAAAGAGAAGGTCATTGTCTTGTAGAAAATGTATTTTGGCTTGCTTAAACCTCTTCCTGAGTACACTGATTTCTCTTTATTTCATTAAGATCTTGTTAAGAATCATTGTCTCATTTGATAATGTAAAGGTATATCAGAGTATTTTGATTGACATTTTATTTTGCAAAGATTAGAAGAAATTTATGATTGAGATTGATAGGGGATTATGGGATAGGGATGATCTATAGATACTAGCATGAGGATTTGTAGGGATTCATTGATTGATCTTCACGTCATTAACCTTTTATAATTGGTATGAAAATGTACTTGTAGTAGAGCTTGAAATCTATTAATGCATAGATCAGTAAGACCATAGGCTTCTATACTTGTGCATTTAAACATTGTTTTGTGTGCCTTGTTCATCAGAGTCAAAGAAAAGATGTTATATGACATACATTTGGACTTCTTGTAATTATGTTGTTTTGAGCTTATCACATCTTGTAGGTTAATTCCTTATTGATTAATGAGAAATTTGTTGTAATCTTATGTATAGTTGCATAAAGTAGAGTTTCATGTGGCCTTTTGTGCAAATGAGATAGAGAATGGAGTGACAGAGTACTAGTAACAATGTTTATGTGGCAGAGACATATATATTTTGATTTATACGTTTGTGATGATATTATTAAATTTATTGAGTGAGAATGAGTTGGGTTTTAGGGTTATATTGGGTTTATAATCATTGAGAGGATTGATGCGTCCAACAGTTGGTTTGAATATTGAAAAAGGAATAAAGACTAACAATGGGTTTTGCAGGGATATAACACCGGCATTGTTTATGGTTAACCTTTTAACCTGCTCACATACTAGGGTCTTATCATTAGTAAGGTTATATTCACAAGCATTGATATGCTGATGAGAGAGGTTCTTGCTAGTTGTTAATGTTGATGTATTTCTAGGTCTTGATTGATGCTTGCTAGGTTTGTGGAAGCACATGAAAACAACACTTATGGAGTTATAATAGTGTATTTAAACTTTTATGTATTTGTTACTTTGTTGAATGGGTTCCACAATTTCTCCTTCATTGAAATAATTATAATATCTATGATTTGATGATGTTGTGACTTAGCCTACTATTATTACTAACTGCATGAGGACAAAATTTTCGAGTTGCAAATATTTTTGTGATTAAATATTAGATCATTGTTTCGATGATTGTATTGAGTTAATGACATAGTTATGAGAGATTTGTTATATGCTAATCTGTTATGAGTAGATATGAATAGTAGTTGTGTAATCTATGCAGAAATTGTATTTCCGATAGAGAGGGTTTTTCATTATTGATATTTGTTCCGTTATTGATTGTCAAGTGATTTCTTGATGAGTATGTTATAAGAAGATGTGTTGATGAGCATAATGTTGTATGGCAGTTCAGTTTGAAAATTGTATGAAACATGACCTAAAGGCTTTGGGTTGTGTTTATAGTTAGGTGGACCTAGCGTGAAATATTTTGAAATGTGATCCACAAAGGGTTTTGGGGTTGAAGCCTTTAGTGAGGGAGTGGTGGTTTCCTTCTGGTGGTGACCTATAAAATTGATTAGGGAGTGGTGGGTTCCTTCTAATGGTAGCTAGAGAAAAAAGAGGAGGCAGTAGCCTCCAAAAAGTACGAGCCTACACAATGGTACAAGTTTATCCCAATGAAAGATGTAATAAAATATTTTCTTTATAACAATAAGAAGACAAAGAAAACAACAACGATGGTTTTTCCCAGTTGGGTTTTCCACCTAATATCTGGTGTTCCCATGTGATGATGTATTGATGTGTTGCTTTCTTATGGTTTAGATGCTTTATGAATTTACGATTATGCTTTGATAAATGTGTAATAATTTCCTACTATTCAAGTGATGGATCAGTTAACATTGCAAATAAAAGTATAATTTAAAAAAAAAAAAAAATTGTCTTAGCATGAAATACTAATTCAATCCCCCCTCTCATTATTTCTAACAATTGGTATCAGAGTCATTTCTCTCCAATAAATCTTAACCACTCAAGCTTAGGTCATGGACCATGGCCATAAACAAGAGGAAGAGGAACAAATAAGCCATAAAATATTTCAAATTTAGAAGAACCTTTGCTTTTGTTGATCATGAATGGTCATTAAGAATTAACAGGTACTGCACTTTGTTTCAATTGTAGATGTGATGGCCATCTTACATTATATTTCCCATTTCCTTGCACATGTAGTGATGATATTTTTCTTGATTTTGGTGGATTAGAAGATTATAACCAATTGGTTGAGATTGATCTTTTGGAAAGAAGTGAAGGTAATCCTTTTGCAGATAAATCTGATTCAAAAAATTCTGAAGGTGAAGAGAAATGCATAATAGTGGCCCTAAAAGAAGATATTAGGTAGCTCACATCCAAGAACAAAGATGAGTGATTGAAATTTTTTTTTATGAAAAAGAGTATGCCTAGAATGAAGAAATCATCAATTTAAAAATTCAGGTGGAAGAAGCAAATAGACTCAATGATGTAATTATCAAGCGACTTAAATAAAAAACAATTATTTTGAAACTTCGAGAGCCGAGAAAAAATCTACAAGAGAAGAGTTAGAAAGGATTATATCTACCACTCATTAAATTACAAGAAAATAAGAAAACAATGGAGTATCTTGATGTAACATGAAAAAGGAGAACCATAAGCAATATCATCAACCAAAACAAGATCCAAGAAAAGTACGTTCACCAAGAAAATATGTTGTACCCATAATGAGAGATGTCAAGTTCTTAAGCTATCAAGAACTTGGAAATGTTGCAGAAGATTGTAGAACCAAAGAGATCAAGTCCTCTCAACAAAGGAAGCAGCAAAATGAAAAGTGCCCTCAAGCAAGCATGCAAGGAAGATTTCCCTCATCTTGAAGATCATCAATAGTGAGGTATAATATTTATTTTTAAGGCCATTATTTCTCATGCAATGCTTTTGGCCATAGGGTTATTGACTTCACGAGTCATGGTTAGGGTTTCTATTATTTGCATATCTAATATACATAAAAGTGTGATGTGATTTAATACTTATATAATAATTATTATATATTTGTGTGAGCATAAATACGCAACATACATAATTTATAATACATAGCTTAATCTATCTATCTATCTATCTATCTATCTATCTATCTATCTATCTATCTATCTATATATATATATATATAGACAATATTATTTCAAATGAATGTATTTACATATTTTTTGAAGGGGTATGAATTATGAAAATATCATGAGAAACCAAGCCAAACCAAAACTTATCAAATAACTCAAACGAGGAAATCATCAAAGAAAGGTGCCATAGTGAAAAAAAAAAATAAAACTTTGAAATTGGGAGAGGAATGTGCCAGAGTTCCAAAAATCAATGAAATAAGCTCATCAAATACAATCACCGAGATTGTTGAAAGTCAAGCAAGCCTTATGCGATCAAAATGGGTGTTGGCAGGAGGCGAGGGGGTGAAGCCAGTCACCATACATCCAATTCAATAAAAATATGATATGTAGATCCTCCGAAGGCCAAGCGATCGAAGAGATAAGTATAAGGGTTGAAAAAAAATATGTTTTAAGGCATTATCAAACCCTGAAGTAGTCAAATTCATAAAATTTAGATAATTATGTTAGAAGAAACCATCAATAAATTGACTGCAATAAAGGGCGAATTTTCCAAAATTTTCTAATGGGGACTCCTTCATTTTAGTTAAAATATAGGGAAGTTGTTGGCTGGCCAACAAACGGTGACTCAGTGGATGAACTAGTTAGGTATGGTAACATAATAAAAAGGTTTGCAAATGAAAGAACCAAAAGATAATGATCTTCCTAGATTTCTTAGTTCTCAATACTGTGATTTCTATTTATTGGCTGGTCTTCTAAAAGTTATCAAGATCAGTGATAATAGTTACAATATTATCCAAAGAGTTTTGAAGGATAAGAAGCAAATTTATTGAAAACAAATTACACCTTTCTAGGAAGCAATTCTAAACAATTACTAGGTCATTAAATGAGCAACTAGTATATAAAGATTACCCCAATACCACAAGTATGGTTGTTGTTGCAAGTAGGAATTCATAGCCTCGAAAGGGATACATTTTAACACATATTAGATTGATTATATTGATTATAGATTCACAATTAAGAAATTTTCTATTAAGGATGCACACTCCCTCACATGCATGGGACGACATGTATATTTTGAAATATTTACAAGTAGATTTATTAAAATATTGATTTGGAATCCCATACGTCACAGATGGAGCCACTTCTACCAGCGTGTATCTATAACCTCGATAGGGACTTCTATTAAGCCCATTTTACTTGAGTGATTTTATCCTAGGAATACAAAATAAAGAGGAGCTAAAACCATTAGTAATTATCGTTAATGTCAATTGGGAATATCTAGTAAAAGGGGAAGCAAGTTTAAAATTGGGGAGTTAGTTTGTCAAGCTCGCAGTGGTAACATTTAATGAGGAAGGAAACATCTAGTCCTAGGAAATGTATATCAAGAAAGGTAATATCTAAATAATGTATTTAGCTTTCCCTATTTGGAAACTCATAAGAAAGCATACATGTTCTAAGTATGTATTTGTAATCTTCTTAAAAGGATATCAAGCATAATGATAATAGAAGTGAAGGTTACAATCTTTCATCTATCTTGTGTGATTGTGTTTGATTCATTAATTTTGAGCAGAGTTTTTTAAGAGCTAGCTAGGACATGAGGCTCTGTAATGCTCACCTCCCATTAATTGAAGATCAATTGGTATCAGAGAAGGTCACTCCTTGAGGCATAGTCTAATTTTTTTTAAATGCTCGTTTATTTAATTCCTCTCTTTTTTTTTACCACCTGTTATAGGTTATTATTTTCCAGCCATTCTATATTCATTTTCTTTCTTAATATTTATCTTTTTCTTCACACATTCCCTAGCTACGATGTGTCAGTTCCTCTTCCTCATCACAACATCTACAACACCCATGACCACTTTTGTTACAAGTCTGCAATACATTTATATTTCAGGTATATCTTTGGTGTGGCCTAGTTATGTACAACACCCAGAATCTATGAGTTTTTATATCAAGTGAAACAATCAAAGTGGTTCCCTTTGGCGATGTTACCTCCCACCTCGATGTAGTAATAACCTACTTCAAATTCATCAGTTTCAGTGAAGTAGCATCCATCTTAGATTGAGTTGGAGACGTTCCCTCCCATCCCAAGCTATGTAGGCATCTAGCATTTCATCAATAGTTATCATAACATCACGTCAACTCTAGAAACATCTGACTCATTAGGGGAATTTTGATGTCTAAAATGGGCCTCCTAAGGAAATTATAAAATAATAAAGTAAAATTATATTATGTAATCAAATTTTAGAGGGAAAACAGAAAAACCATTTTTTCAACTTGTATTTTCAACTTATCTTCGTATGGGTTTACTCAAATTTTGAGTGGAAACACTCATTGGTTGAAAAAATTGAAATCCTCATCCAAGCGGTACACCCATGTTATGTATATTCCACGGAACCTACTATACAAAAAGTGAGAAATATACGAAAAGCCTTAATACAATCACACTTTTTCATGTAGCAGGGTCCATTGAAAGAATGCAACATGGCTACTCCTTGGATGGGTAGTTAAAATTTTCATTTAATGAGTACTCCCGCTTGAAATTTGAGTAAAACCTTAG
Organism: Pinus taeda; assembly: GCA_000404065.3. Classification (NCBI taxonomy): domain Eukaryota; kingdom Viridiplantae; phylum Streptophyta; class Pinopsida; order Pinales; family Pinaceae; genus Pinus; species Pinus taeda. The sequence continues at coordinate 31,930 of APFE030136888.1, forward strand.
GAAGATAAGTCTAAAATATGAAATGAATGAGTACTTTTATTATTTTATTAATTTTTAATCATTTTACATTTTTACTACAAAAATGGTGAATCATCCCCCATGGTTGACATCATCATATTCATCGTATTGGTTCTCATAAATCTTGTTTTGGTTGTAAATTTTTCTTCGAAGGCCCATTTTGGATGTCAAAATTTGCCTAAAGTAGGTTCATCGGAGACATGCCCTCCCACCCTAGGATATGTAGGCACCTGCTACTTGATCAATAGTGAGCGTCACATCACATGAACTCCAAAAACATTCAAAAATAATTCCACTCATGGCTTCACACTTAAATTGGGAGGCAGAATGTAGGGGATGCCTTCCATCTAAACCGAGAGGAATTGGAAAGCCAGGTGTTGGGTCTAAAATGCGGATGCAAATCAGAGTTTAATTTATGTCAACCTGGGAAGGTAAACTTAGAAGTGCCTATCTAAAATATATATATCTATAAAGATTTCTAATTTTTCGGAGATCTTATCGTTCCCTTACAAGAACACATGGATTTTAAGATTTCTTCCAACAATTAGAATATCTCACAAGAACTTAAAATCTGAAATGAAATAAAACAAACAAACTAGAGAGATTCCTAATTTGTCGGAGATCTTATGGTTCCCTTAAAAGAACACATGTATTTTAAGATTTCTTCCAACAATGAGAATATCTAATAGGAATTTTAAAAGCTAGATGAAATAAAAACATAATTAAATTATACCTAAAATAAGCATGCAAGTGAGGCCATGGAGGCCCTCCATAACTCCACAAGCACACCACTTCAAAGGGAACTCAAATGTAGAAGCAACAAAATCAAAGTATGATTCTTTATTTCAAAGTCTCCATCATGATGTACAAACCAACTTTTAAGATTACAAATGAAGATTCTCCGATTACAAATGAAGGAGATTGTACTCCTATTTATATAATGGAATGGGATAAAAAACTCATAATGATAATCCACTAATCTCTCTTTTAGTTCCATACATCTCTAAACCATCTAGACACATAACCCCTTTTTGTCCTTGATCTTCTCCATGAGATCATCATCTTCTCCATGAGGTTTATCTTCTCAAATTCGAATTTGATCCTTCAAGGCCACATAAAGGTGTCTTGAAAGCTTCCTTGGAAACTACACATGTCACAAAAACAACCCACTTTCCATCTATAAAGTAAAATATATTATTTTCTAATATTTAATAAAGAATTTCTCTCAAAAATGCTTAAAAATAAATAATATTTGGAAGATATAAATGAGGCCCATTAATGGTGAATAATAGGAAAAATGAAGTGACATAGTAGTGAATAATGAGTGATATAATGGAAGCATAGGTGAAAAATGTATGGTAATGAGTGATATTTGTATGACATTTTGAAGCCCAACATACTTCCCAACTGAAGCTCTTGCATGTCCTCATGCAAGCTACTACAATGACTTATTTGATTTATTTCTTAGATGAGCTTCCTTTTACAAGATGTTTGGTTCTTGTGCAACAAACATCTTTCAATCATGGACTTCCTTTTAACTTTGAACATGTTTGGAGAACTTTTACTTGTTTTGCAAAGCATTTGCATCTTTTAATGATTGGTTCTTGTGTTTACATTCATTATTTACTTTGTTGAGATCAATCATTTTAAGAAGTCATTTAATATGCTCATCATTTTGTAGTATTTTTTATTGTGGGGAGACTATGTGCGTTAAGATGTAATATGAATGAGGAAAAGAATGAAGTGTGAAATTCCCCCCTCCCCAACTGATGGTTTTTGGCAATTTTTAATGAGAAAGGGAATAGTGAAATAGTGGAATATTTTCCAAATATCATCATTTTAGCATCTAAAAAGAATTTCAAGATTAAAGGTTAGAAAACATCATACCTTACTTACCTACAGAAGTGGATGAATCATGCATGTTCAGATGCTTCAATTCTAATTTGAAGCTTCTTCTTTAAGTTGTGGATGAAAGATGGATCTGTATTGTCGTATCGGCTGCTAGATCCTCTGCTACTAGATGATGAATCTGAGGAGTCCGCTGAACATGGCTGAAAGTCGTATCTGCTGTTGGATCCTCTACTGCTGGATGATGAATCTGATGAGTCTGCTAAATATGGCTGAAAAGATATAAGGCTTGGAAGGTATACAAAATATATAAGTTACATTTTCCTCCCCCCAACCTTATTTATTGACTTGTCCTCAAGTCATAACAAACGAAAAAGAAATGAAAGGAAATCTGCTTCATCTGCTACAAAACATAGGTCTTCAAGTCTTCAACGCTCGATGGCATAAATCTTACTATGTGAATAAATGTGTCGATGTCAAACATAGCAAGAATTTGTTGACTTAGTGGCCATTAATGAATGCCACTAGCCAACACAAGAGCTCCTACCATTGATTCCAATGGGAGTCAGGATGCCTAACACATCATTGTAGGTATGAATAAATTTTTCGTGGTCGAGTCACCTACAAGATCCAACGAACAAGGGATATTAATGTACTCCCATTGTTCATTGGCAAGAGTACTTGCCATTAAGGCATGCAAGCCTCTAGGTGTTTTTACAAGGATAATTAGACTCTAGGACTTTGACTCAATGGTATCCATAGAAGCAGGATTTTATTTGCAGAAATGATGGGGAATGATAATGACATGGAAAATGACAATATGCTTGTAAAGAGTGGATGTAAGGAAATGCATGGTGTATGAATAGGTACTCTTGCTGTGAAAAATGGACATGGAAATGGTATGCTTTATGGATTGACAATTGGTGGAAAGTCTTTTGCAAAATGGGAGTTGCAAAGAAATGGTTGTGGACATGGATTTTTTTTTAGAATTTTTCATGAATTTAGTCATTTGAATACCAATTGTGTGCACAATGTAATCTCCTTAATGAATACTTGATCATCCTGTAACTTGTAAAAAAACTTGGTACAAAGAAAACATAAGTGTGCTCTAGAAGAAATGGCCAGTTCCTTCATGATTCTTACGCAAAAATTTCATACCGAATTAAACATATTAAGGACAATCAAAGTGTTGAAATTGACTTAATCATGATATTAAAATCAATCCCTTAAAATAACCAGGAAAAGTAATACTCCCTGTTGGTGTCAGATGAAATATGATCGGCGAAAAGATTGGCATTAGAAAGATCTGTTGTATTCTGCATATTAGTATGTCATATAAAAATATTCAAAAGAAAGATGTTATGATTTTAATGCCAACATGAAGCTATCGAAACAATATAATCATCATCTATAGAATCCTTCAAATGTTTGATAAATCTATCCTCAAAATTTGTTTCCAAGTGTTCCATTACTTATTTTTAATCCTGCGTGAATTTTGTGAAAAGTGTGTTTGTTTTTTTTAATTTTGCCCTTGTACCAACTATTGCAGTCTCATCCAATTCCATTATTCTCTCAATTTGCATATCACCAAAATTTTGTTTTATGCCTATATCCTTCACATGCCCATATTTATTTCTTCAAAACAATCACAAAACACACAGCAATCATAATATGAAAATCATTTCTAATATAAAACAATATATTGATACAGTCATATAACATAACAGACATAACAACAATTATATATAACAATTTACAATTAAATATAACAAACTACAACTATAACAATTAATACAATTACATTAATATATTAATATGTTAATACAATTAATATATTAATATATTAATACAAATATAACAAACATAAAAATTAAATAACATAACAAACATTAAATAACAAACAAATAATAACGAATTACATAACAAACTTAATAACAAATTACCACTAAAAATATATATCAAAACAAATTAAAACTAAATATAAAACAAAAATAAAAATAAATACAATAACAAAAATAAATACAAATCAAAACTAAAACCACAAAACAAAAATTCAACGCAAAACAACAAAATGAAAAACTCAAAGCATGTGAAATATCCGACATGTGATTCCCATACTCGTTTTAGGATCCCATTCTTATAAAGAAACAACCCCCATTGTCGTTATGCCACTCTACCAATCTGTGAATCCATGACGTTGACCAACAACTGGAAGCCGATACGAATGATGGAAAATGAGCATGCTCTTCTCAACGGATCTGGTCGGAATCTTACCTCAATTCAATGAAATGGTTGATCTTTAAACGATCTCACATCCCATGCTCAACAATATTACAGATTTCAAGAAAGAGATGGAGCACAACAACCTTGATTCTATCAAATCTGAATGTGTAATCAACGATGCATGTCACTTAACAGGTTGAACTTGCTTACTGAGATTCCAATGAATCACTACCAGTGAAATCTCCTGCTTCAACGAATCACACAGAAACGTCCTCTACAATACACAACCCACGCAATATAGTTAAAAATGTTGTTTTTATTAACCAATCTTTTCATGCATTGAACTGAAACTCAGTTGTTTGATCATAAAAATGCATGGACAGATGTAGTTTTTGGCTTGGCAGCGATTACATGCTTTCAAAACTTTCTCAGTCATTATTTCAACATGGAGTCAAACTTCAATAAGACACCCTATGGCTTTGCTGATGGAAGAGTCTCAATGAATGACAGTCGTGAAACATCTTTAGCGGTGGTAGTAGCATTTAAAAAACAATATCCCGAGATCTTTCAGTCATGATTTATTTTGATTTTTTTCACCTTACAGCTAACAACGCATTCCTCGTGCAATTAATCTGGTTGTGATGAACTGTAGTGATTTCCTCTGCAACGTGGCTCAATTAACCGGCATTCCTCCTCATACTACGAATTTTCTTGAATTTGTTGGCTTATCGTGTAAGCAAGACAATTTCAATTTAAAATCTTCTCTCGGCATTTCAAAACAAGAAGGCAGCATGTGGCAGCGTATCTCAAAATCTATAGGTGGCACATGCGTTTGATGACATTATAATTATAGGTATCTCCTTCAAACCCTTGATTTCGTTCAGTCACTTGAAGAGATGAGATCGTAGCCTGTTAGTTCTGAACTTCACTGGATTAGAAGAAATGAATAATGAAATGTCAGATCCCAATTCATAACCTTTCTGGAGTAACTTGTCCAAACATACCACAATTATACCAGTAAAAAAGAGCTGGACAATAATGAGGATGGCATTGCCAGCTCCGACATCCCAAATGTCACCATACATTCTAGACGACATGTATGCAACAGCCTCACCTATTGTGATGAGGACACTGAGTAACTTCTGAGCCGCGAGATTACAGTGTACAGAAACAGCCTCACTAGATGAAGCACCCGAAACCCACCACCACTTGGCATTTTTCTTCTTAGAAGAGAAACCCAAGATATAAAGCTTACAAATATAGCTCCAGAAAACTCCAGATATGCTACCGGAGATCCTCGATCTGCACCAATTTCGCCTTAAAATTAAGCGTAAACATTCCTAAAACCCTTACACATTCAGAATTAAGCGTGAAACCCCCTGAAATGTTAAGGGTAGAACCATGAATCGAAACCAAACATGGATGCGCAGGCCAAGGGTTTCCAACTTGTAGGGATCCTAGATGCAGAGAACTCTATCTATCCTGCCTTCCGCCAAGTAATAAAAATTAAGATTTCCGCTCCATCACAAAACACTCACTGCTCTTCTCGGTTTCCCTAACCATTGAAGACTTGATTCAGAGCTGTCACTGATTCTTCTCTTCTTCTAATAAGTTTTCTAATTGTTGTAATGTTTTTATAAAAAAATTGTTTTTAATGTCTTGCATGTTTATGTTTGTGCAAAGTTTAAGGAGGTTAAGTTGTGGATTTTGTGTAAAGTCTTGGACGGAAAAAGAAGAGTTTGCTATTTTGCTTTGAGTATTTCTTTTGGGTTTTGCGTATTTTGGTTTGGTTTGTTGCAGGTCAAGCCAACATGTTGTTCTTTTCGTACTTCAAGGAGTTGGTTGGGAAGGAAGTAACTGTGGAGCTGAAGAATGATTTGGCCATCAGAGGAACTCTGCACTCAGTGGATCAGTATCTTAACATCAAATTGGAGAACACAAGAGTGGTCGAGCAAGATAAATATCCACATATGCTATCAGTGAAAAATTGTTTTATCATGGGATCAGTTGTTCGATATGTACTGCTACCACCCGATGGTGTTGATGTTGATATTTTGCATGATGCTACAAGAAGGGAAGCCCGTGGCGGTTGAGCCGGATGGGATCATTTCATGCCATTCCAGTCTATATTTTTTTGTCAAGCATCGATGCAATCTATTAGAATATTTATTTGCATGCTTCAATAGATCCCTAGGAACATAGCAATGCAGTATATAATGTGGAATGGGAAAGAAGAAATATGTAATGTGGAGAAGTAGAAAAGCATAATATTCACATAGTTACCGAAATAGGGTCCCAAATAACCACGATTTACTCTTAGACCGTTAGGAATTTACGAAAACGATTTATGTGTTATACAATTCATCCTATTGTGGAAAAAACCCATGTCTTCGTTTGTCTATATTTGCCCTGGTTTGAACACAAACTGCTTTTCAAAACTGACGTTTTTAAGGGGTTGCGTTTTGAAGATGATCTTTTTCTCATTAACAAAATTCTGTATTGTCGCATTGCAGATTAGTTCTTTAGCAAGAGTATTTTTATTTGAAATAAATCAATAGATTTTCTGATCTTCCAAATCGCATGAAGCATGGGAAGAGAGCATACTAATCTCTTGATTTTTTATTTATGCAGGATAGCGTGGATCGATAAAACACAATTAAGATATGCAACAAAAAAAAAACACACAATTAAGATCTGTGACAAAATATTGCATTATCTACACTCTTTCTGCAATGTCGCAGGGGCATTTAGACTATCGGAAGACAAATCTTTCCAATAATTAGGGTCCTGGCTTACCCGTGATACAAAAACAAGACATAGAAATGCAAAGATGAAGCAACTCTTTTTATTCATGATGATTTATTTTTTTGAAAACAAGACTAAAAACTTCTAATGATAATGACTTCTAATGACTTCTAAGGAGATCTCATTTTTATTTTTCTATTCTATTCTACATTAATTTAAAATAAATTTTATTTTCTAAGTAAAAGCATGCTTCCAGTGAAGCCATCTACGGATTAAAAGTTTGAACATGCTCCCATCAAGATTTAAAAATTCTACGTTATGTTTTACAAGTATGTGAGAATCTTGTCTTAGAGTTGGCTCAAGGTGATTGTCCTTGCTTTCCAAGAAGTACCTATCCAATATTGTCAAAGCCCCCATCCGTAGATGGATTAGTGCGAAACGGGGGGTTTAAAATAAGAACTGAATTTAAATTATCTATGGGTGAAAATAAAATAAAATAAAACTGCTCCAAACTTTGAACTCCTTTATGAACCTGTTGTCACCAAGCTCCACAAATTAGTCCATAAAAATAACTTCATGAAATAATTACTAATTCCTTCTAGTTGCACTTCCCTAGCAACGGCGCCAAAATGTTGGGTCTAAAATGCGGATGCAAATTAGAGTTTAATTTAATGTCAACCCGGGAAGGTAAACTTAGAAGTGCCTATCTAAAATATATAGATCTAGAAAGATTTCTAATTTTTCGGAGATCTTATGGTTCCCTTACAAGAACACAGGATTTTAAGATTTCTTCCAACAATTAGAATATCTCACAAGAACTTAAAAGCTGAAATGAAATAAAACAAACAAACTAGAGAGATTCCTAATTTGTCGGAGATCTGATGGTTCCCTTACAAGAACACATGTATTTTAAGATTTCTTCCAACAATTAGAATACCTAACAAGAACTTTAAAATCTGAAATGAAATAAAAACACAAATTAAATTATACCTAAAATAAGGATGCAAGTGAGGCCATGGGGGCCCTTCGTAACTCCACAAGCACACCACTTCAAAGGGAACTCAAATGTAGAAGCAACAAATCAAAGTATGATTCTTTATTTCAAAATCTCCATCATGATGTACAAACCAACTTTTAATATTACAAATGAAGATTCTCCGATTACAAATGAAGGAGATTGTACTCCTATTTATATAATGGAATGGGATAACAAACTCATAATGATAATCCACTAATCTCTCTTTTAGTTCCATACATCTCTCAACCATCTAGACACATAACCCCTTTTTGTCCTTGATCTTCTCCATGAGATCATCATCTTCTCCATGAGGTTTATCTTCTCAAATTCGAATTTGATCCTTCAAGGCCACATAAAGGTGTCTTGGAAGCTTCCTTGGCAACTACACATGTCACAAAAACAACCCACTTTCCATATATAAAGTAAAATATATTATTTTCTAATATTTAATCAAGAATTTCTCTCAAAAATGCTTAAAAATAAAGAATATTTGGAAGATATAAATGAGACCCATTAATGGTGAATAATAGGAAAAATTAAGTGACATGGTAGTGAATAATGAGTGATATAATGGAAGCATAGGTGAAAAATGTATGGTAATGAGTGATATTTGTATGACATTTTGAAGCCCAACACCAGGTTTCCTAGCTCATAATGGTAACATCTAATGAGGAAGGAAACATATAGTCCTAGGAAACTTATATCAAGAAAGGAAATATCTAAATAATGTATTTATCTTTTCCTATTTGGAAACTCATAAGAAAACAGGCATGTTCTAAACCTGTATTTGCAATCTCTTTAAAAGGCTATCAAGCCTTATGATCATAGAAGTAAATGTTATAGTCTTCTATCTTATCCTTTATGATTGTGTTTGATTAATTAATTTTGAGGGGATTTTTGTAAGATCAAGCTGAGAGGTGAGGCTCTCTAAGAATCACCTACCATCAATTGTTGATAAAAAATATCCTTAAGGGATAAGATGGCATGAAGCTCAAGCATTTACTGGATTCATTGACACACCTCAGCTTATTAATCATAGATTCATTTACAAGTGAACTTGTTTTCATATTATTTATGAAAAGATATTGCCTTCGGAAAATAATTGAACTTATTTTTACCTGATTCTTCAATTGATAAAATGGAATAAATATTGTATCAAGGTAACTAGTTTAAACAAAATAAGGATCACCTTAAAAATATTTTCCTTAACATCAAAATTTAGATTTTCTTTTGAGAATTCTAAACATAGGCCTAGTAGTGAAACCAAATGTCATTATTTATTTTGAGAAAACTTCAAATTTTGAAAATAAATAAAACAAATACCATCATCTCAGTATGAATCGAAAGGAAGAAATAATGAGTTGTTTCAATTTATTCATGTAAATAGGTTCTTCCCTTACATAGAAAAATTATTTACATTATATGTTAATTTATTCAAGTACAAACACAAAAAAAAAATCTAGAAAAAGGAATTTGAAAAATTTCTAATCAAAATTGGTGAAATTATGTGCCATGGTAAGCCAAATTGAAGAAGTTTTATGTCAATGAAAGATTAAGGTGAATCTTAAAATTTTATTTTCTTATCTCTTTATTCTCTTTGAAAACATTATTTCTTCATAATGTTTGAAAATAATTGCTTTAAACATTTAATGATATTGAGTTTTGAAAATAAAAGCTTAAAAATTATGAACTAGCATAGGAACAACAAAGATATAAAGAATTTTTAAATGGACTTCCCTAACTCCTTCCTTATAATGGCTTTCCTTATGCATATTCTATCAACACGTCTTCATGACTACGTTATTCAGCAAGAAAGAGTGAAAATGACACAAACTAATCGACTTCTAAACCTACCCTAAACTACTCTAAAAATAAAAAATCTATGTGAAATAGAAATCCAATGTAACCATTCTAATTGCTTAAGACCTATAAGAATATGTTCATCAAAAATCAGAAATGTAAGTTCTTGCAATAACAAACAACATTAAAAGATGAAATTTTGTAGATTAAGAACATGTGAAAGAAGAAGACTCCTATTTATAGCAAAATTCCTATTAAAGGACTCTTGTAATCAGGAATCTATTCTATCATTATGGATCATCAGAAGAAAAGTATGGAAGAATGTAAAAGGGTTTAGAGGATTTATCAAGATTATGGGGACCTGACATAACCATCAGCAAATGCCAAAGACCTAAGTGTCCCATTCTATTGACAATACTCAACATGATTATAATTTTTTCACATGAAAACCACTCGAATATTGGAATACAAGTATCGAGTGGAATATTTTAATGAACTTCATTGGATACTTGAAATAATTATGAGGTGCAATATAATCCTTAGACGAACATTAAAAGTCGTCTGTAGGGAGTTACAAGTAATGTATATCATTTTTTATATCATCATCATAATTATCATAACAAACTTCCCTCTCCTACAAACCATGAAAAGGACTAAATGCATTATGAAAAATGGATATGCCAGAGACTCATTCTTATGTATATTATTTTCAATTTCAGTATCAAAGCAAACCTTAAGAAACTTATTTCGTTGATTTACAAAAGTTTCCTCTTTACTTCAATCTAAACCAATTAAAATTGAAGTTTGAGCATGGAGATCAAATGAATCATTATCGTATGTATCATGATTAGCAAATAAATTAGGATACATAAAATAATGATTACCAAAGAATATATGATTGTCATGATTATGATATGATACACCTAGCTTGATATTATTAGTTAAGGTCAGATTAATGGATGAATCTAATGATAGAATATGAGGCACTAGTTCTAGATTAAATGCTAAGGAAGAATCATCATTGACATGTTCACTAGTTGAATCCTGATTTTCTATAAAGGTTACCTCTAATGAATTTTCCTCTTTGAAACCAACACCTATAGATGTTTCTAGAGCATTTTCATATTTTGGATTAAGATCTAAACTAGTTTCACGTTGTTTCAAATGTGAAACAGAAATGTCTAATGTGTGTGTTTGTGAAACATTTTGAGATTCATTAATTTGATTCAAAGATCTAGGAAACAAACCACGAATAACCATTGTATCTATGTATTTCTCATCTCGAGAAAAATATAAGTCATTTTCATCATTGTTTGTTTCTTTACATTTATTGTCGGAATGAACAAGAGTTGAGAACCATTGAACTAGAACTTCCTTAGAGGATCGATCACCGAGGTGAATTCAATAACAAAGAAAAATAAATATAGAATAGAAATCTTCAATGCATTCATTTTCATGTATTTAAATACTATTCATTTCTAAGCACAACTTATCATATTCATACTTCTAATGAGTGATAAGGAATACTTTTGTGAATTGGTTCAATGAATGAATAGATTTTGCTGGCAGTTCACTTTGAACCACTTTTCAATTCTTCCCTAAAGAGTATGAGTAAATAACCTGCATAATTTTTTGTTAGTAAATTTTCCTAAATATTTACATTTAAAAAGAAACTAACAAAGTTTTCCAAATGCAAAAATTGTACTCTCACCGTCAAATCTTAGTTTCGATAAGGAATTGATTTTCTCTTTGGGAGTTCTTTGAGTAGGCTGGTGTTGACAGTGTTGGATGGGGCCAATATACAATGGACCTCACTGATGTGATGTCCCAATTAGACCTCACACCATATGGTATAGGAGTCCCATCCAGTTATATGGTCTTTCCGTCATTGTGAGTGGTTTTAGAAGTATGCCTTGACCACAACATATACACAAGAAATAATCAACATGACTATGGCGTAGAAAGAATGTAATCTTTGTGTGACACCAGTCCAAGGTGTAGTAAGAACTTCCATAGGTGTAAGAGATGCAAGCCTCTACTGAGAGAAAAAATAGTACTCTCATAAGAGAGACTCATGAGAAATGGAGGAAGACTTGTTGGTTAACATTGAAATTAGTTCGCAAGATAAATGAGAGTCATAAAATTATAACGAACACTCATTCAAAAATACCCATATCTAAGAAATTAAATATTTCATTAACCTTAGTATATATTAAATCAACATATACAACAAACATACAAATAATATTCTTACTATCTTCACGATACATGTATGAATAAGTGTTTGCTCGAAAATCTTCTGATAATTATTGAAGATTCCAAGAACATTGTTACGTCATTGAAACAATAGCTCCAGTAGTGGAACATGAAGCTACAAATTGCTTCTCCAAAGGATGATTTATGTCCTATGCAACACTAGAGAATCAAAGGCCAAAACGAGAGTTATCCAAGCCTCTTCTTTGAGTTATGAGCACCTATTTATAACAAATGGCAATAAACATTCAATTTCTTCATGACTCTTCAACTTTTATGACCTATGGGCTTCAATATAGCTTTTCAAATTCGACATATGACTCTTTATATTCCATGTGTGTCTCATGGACTCCATTATATTAGACATATAACAAAGGACAAAATATACATAAAAAAATGGCTATATAAGACAAAAATCAAACACAAAATATTCTCAAATGAACAAAGTAGTTGCTTCTTTATGGAGTTCATTAGTGATGTATGAGTTCCATGCTTTGAACTCCATTGTGATGACTCTGATTCAGATTAGTATCTCTACCACAAATCACATATTGACCTTCAATGCTTCTGACACCATATATTTGGATGTGTATTGCAAACTGTTCCACAACCATGAGAGTTTCATTATTCATCTGGACTTTTGCTGGTGTGATGGCATACTATAGGATAATGTTCTTGGTAACCTTTAGACCTTCATGTTCGACTACCTTCTTGATATGTTTGATGAACTGAATTACGTCCTGCATAATGATATCCTCTCCCATTACTTCTCCTATTCACCCATAACAAGTACTCCATGTTTAAATATCAAGGATTTCAAAACATCGTGCAATTGTCCATAAGAAAAAATGGTGTTGGTTTCCTTCTGACTAAGGTGAGTGTAGTTTTTAATGTGAAGTATTAACTATACCATGTCCATCTTAGCAATAATTTTCCCTTTTCTAGCCTATTTCTCTGGCACGTTTGGATACTTGACAACCCATTCATATTTAATATAAACATCTCTATTTGGAACTTTTAAGAATTTTAGAATCTCTTGAGCTTCCTTCTATATTTCAGTCAAGGGTGCCACCATCTCATGAAGGAGATCATTTCATCTTGTAATTTCTTCACAATTTCTTCAATAGGCCCCAGTCCATCAAGTACAATTGACTCGAAATTGATTGTATTGAGACTACTTGAAGACAATTGTTGGTTCTCTATAGTGAGATGATCTACTTTCCACTTTCCTGAAACCTACTCTTTCCTCAACTGCACATTCTCACTGATAAGATGCTCAGAGTTGTCTTGTGTTATTATTATAAAAGAAACATTAGTTGCCATGACTTCTTTGATGATTCTCCTAATGTTTCCAACCATCATATTTTTAGAGGATATAGATATTAGATGTCTAGGATCATTCAGGAAATACCTCCACCTTTCTTGTAAAATTATCTTATTTAACTTATTGAAGGTACCATTACATTTATGCATGACCCTGTCCTCCAGTGGAGGTGTAATCCCCATCTCACTGAATGGTAGATGGACATGTGTGAGTGGAGGATCTGATGGAGTACCTGGCTTAGCCTCTATAGGCTTAATAACATATTCTTCCTCTATTTATACTTCTATTTCCTAGGTCATTTTTTCTTCCTCCAACACTTTGGTGACTTCCTCTTCTTGTAGCTATTTTTGTTGTTATTCTTCCATGTTCCTCTTTTATTCTTCTTCACTTTTCATATCTTGTTCGACATCTTGTTGTTTTCTAAGAAAATCATATTACTTTTCATTTTCTTATTCTTCTGTTTTCTTCCTCTATTACTTTTCTTCAATGGCACCCTTACTCATTAGATTGGATTCAAATGTTCTGCTGGTTTCTACTAGTGGATCATGCTTCAATTTATTTCTAGGTGTTGAAGTGACTAGAGAATTTGTTGTTTCTTGAAATCCCTCCATATTCTCTTATGGAAGTTGCCTAATCTAAGAGGGACCTTCTTTACGTAATGGGTAATATTTTCTTAATGTGTTGTCACAATTACTAACCTCTTCATTTTATGAGATAATCATTGGGACATATGCCCATGTATACCCTATCCTATCACAATGTTTTTTGTACACCTTCCTAGGATCATACTTGTGAAAACCTCTAGTTCCAAAATGGAGATGCTTCTGTTCTTCAATCTTTACATCTGTCACATTAAGTTTATTTATATCATAAAGTCCAATCCACAAAGGCAATGTGGGCCAAGGACCCTTTTTCCTCCTATGCAGTTGTGCAGGCATTCCATTATTTAGCTGATAAGCTACTTCTTACAAGAAGATCTTGTTGATTACATATCTTGGCATGACATCAAGAATTTTTTGACATCTGAAACATCTAATATATGTGTTATTCGATTCAGGAAACTCATTTGCAATGTCATGTAGTGCTTCCTTCACTTGGTGGGTCATGCTAGGAGGATCAACTTAAAATATAAGCTAATAAATAATGGCAAAGAAATTTTCTAGTAGTCGATCATATACCCCTCAAAAGATGGTCTCTAGTAAAACTCTACAATGCCAATAGACAAGTATTTTCTCTCATAGGGTCTGGTTATAATACATCCCAATGAAAGCATACCTATCACAAATCCCATCTAATAGGAAAGTTGACATATATAATTTTTGTCCTTCCCTTTCTAATAAAGTTGTTTTGGCCTACTCAACATGATGCTTCAATTCATTAGAAAGGATATCTTCCCACTTAAAGATATTTCCTCTTGTGAGAACCATGTTGAGAAAAAAACCCAATTCTCATCAAAAATATCTGCATTCTTCTACCCATATAACCTACAAAACATAACAATGAGGTAATAATATAACTATCTTAAGATCATTCTCCAACATATTGCACGAGGACTATGACAAAATTTGGCAATCTCTTGCCACTACGACTTAATAATTTCCTTTGTGCTAATATTTTCCCATGTTGTGTAGAACTAAGTATTTGCATAATTATTATGCTTTACCATATTATAGTAATAATGCATGCCATCGGGATGGTAAGTCAGAATATCACTTCCAATTTTGTTGTGTAGGATCAATTTTTTATTATCCATGTGCGATATGATCCATTCAATGGCCTCTACACACAACATCATTAGTAATATGCATTCAATCCTGTGTACCTTTGACTGTTTGATCTTGATATATATTGTATCATCTTCTAGGTCCTGAGGGAATTTTTTTTTTCCAAGAAAACATTCTTTATTTATTTCCACGATTTCTTGAATGATTTATCAATAAAGCATTGTGCATCTGAAAGCACAGGCACTGTAGGCTTGGAAATTTCTACTACCTCCTCGGTACTTACTTTTGAATTATGTTTTGAGACAACTCAATGGGTGGTAGGAGGCATGGTTCCAATGAATGATGAAAGAGTGATATAACTTGTACCTAGAACACCAACATATGGAGATACACTCATGGTGATCAAGAATTAGTTTCAAATAATTCCTATCTAAACCATGCAAAATAATTTATGTGACAGTGAAAAAGGTATGATCGTGTCTATATAAGAAAAAAAGGTTATGGGATGTGTGACAAGTTGTTCAAAAGCCATCAAGAGTGAAAAATACACCAAGGAAAAAGGAGGGTGCATGCAAAACTAACATTGGTCAATTTAGGCCCACTTGGGGCTTGTGAATTCATTGTGCACTCAAGTTAAAGAGAGAGAGGGAGAGGCTAAAGGGCACAAGGCACATGCTCAAGGAACTAGAGAGGCTCACTAGAGCTTGAGAATGCGTTATTCACCCAAGATAATAATGAGGATGTAGGGTAAACAATGAATGACCAAGGTTTGAATCTTGGTGGTTGTTGGTGCACTGTGCACTCAAGGGAGCTGGGGAGGGCGCAAAGAACATGCTTAGCGATCATGAAGTCTAGTTTGTTACTTTATATTGTGTCATGTACTCAAGAGAGACAATACTTCTTCTTGGGCACATTTTTTAAGGAAAGGGACTCTTGTTTCTCGGTAGTGCACCCTGGCGAGAAATTCACCTCCAGGAATGTGCTTTTGCATGTGATTATTCAAAATGGACTAAGTAATGGTTAACTACATGATAGGATTAGAATAACATTGATAGGAAGGATCCAAAAATACTTATAAACTCTATAGCAATTATGACTAGAAGATGAAGGGTCATGGAATGCAAAGAGTCATTTGAAACAACAAGATAACACTTATAACATGAAGAATAGTCCATACAAATGTTGTTAAATAAGATGAAATGGAGAGAAGTGCTAGCAAGGGAAAGAAAGAGAGAAAAAATGATGAAATCAATTAAGAAAAGTGATCAAGATCGATGAGGAGTTCCTTGATGAAAAGAAGTTTGTTATGCCCAAAATGAGGAATGAATGTGAGAATGAATAAAATCTTGGGCTAGTTATAAATAAATCTTCAAGCAAGAAAAAATCATGCATTCTTACCACTTGTAAATGATGATTTTGTTGGTTAGTTAAAGTGGATTGGCCTATTATTTTTTAGGATTGCGCCCATCATGTATTCCATGAAAGCACATGGATGCAAGGGAAGAAGGGTGAAATCCTTGATAAGATGGAGTATGCTCCACTAGGACCACAAGGGCACAGTCACTGAGCTAAAGAAGTAGGGCACATTTATTGACAAGAAGGAGTGTCATCTAATTAAAAACTTGAATTGTGCTCCACTGTTTGAAGGAGGTGCACTCAGCTAAGAGCCAGAAGTGTGCTTTTGCATGGGAGGGTGCACTCTTCCATAAGAGTGGATTTTGTGACTAATCAGAAAAGAGAAAATTCCTTTCTTGGATAAAATTATTTTCTTCAAGAAAAGGACATACTTTTCCTACTTTTGTGTGTGTACATGTCTTAGAGAAGAAACTAGTCACAAAGAAAGCTAGTACTTTCTACTTCAACAAAATAGCTCAAGTGTTTCTAAAAATAGAGGGATGACACCTAGTAAACCTTGACTTAGGAGAAATAAGGACACTTAGGAGGATACACTGATGATTGTCACTTGAGAGGCATGAACAAATGACACGACGAAATAGGCTAGCTTGAAATAATAGTACATGTAGGCTCCAAAATTATACTAGGCAAGAATTTTGGAGGGTTTATGTCACAATGACAATAATCAGCATGAAATAAAAGCATCCTCCAAAACAAAAATTGGAAGATGAGTGATGATTAATTAAAAACATTAAAAAAAAAAGACTCCACGAGGTCATATTGTTAGTTTGGCCCTCCTTCTAAGTCCATCTTGTTAATGTGGCTTTTTTCATTGTTTGTCAAAATATGGATCGTGACCCAAACTGAGGCTCTTTAGATAGCCCAAGTCATTTCGATAGCCACTCCTCATAGTTTTAAAGGCTCTGTTAGCCTATGGATTTATTCCTCTTATGAAAATGAGAATAATAAATATTTTTATACCTCAGAGGAGACTTCATTTAAGCTCAAATAAGTTCCTAAAAAAAAAAAATCTTAATCATAAAAGAAGATAAAACTAAACCTAATCTAAATGTAGTTTGATAAATATAGACGTACAACTACAAAATCACAAGGAAAAGAGAGAAAAAAAAAAACCCTATCCTATAGGAGAAAAACAATCTACAATCAATTGAGTTTATATGTGTACCTATAGATGACCAAACGTATGTAATTAAGATCATTAAATATTTTGCATATGCATCAGATATAGATCATGACCATCATAAAATACTTTTAATCCTACATAAATTGAATTAGTTTATAATTAAATAGATTGAATTGAGAGGTAACAATAATCGCAATAAAATATTTTAGTATTGATGATATTATAATGGTTATGTTATGGTCATAGAGACTTTGAAAGGATCAAGCCATACCATGATATTTTTTTCTTTTTGTAAATCCAGTGTCTATTCATTCTTCCAAAAATAATTACATCAAAAGTAAAACATAGGTAATCTCATCCCGAAGAGGTTTGTTGACTACCGCTGACAACTAATGACAGTGCAACAAAAAGAAATCAAGTGATAGAGTCCATAAAGTGAAGGGAAAAAATCACCAGTAAACAAACAAGAAACATAAAACAGTTATAATCATGTTTATACTCAGAAGTCATGGAAGTTGGGTAGTGTGCGGTTGTTCCTAGAGGTGGAGGATGGAAATAGAATTGAATGTGCACTTCGAAATGGGCTATTCATGCCTCTAGCTTTTCAACTTTTTTAGATGACATGTTCTGGCCTCACCATACAACCAACACACATACCCAAGTATAGCACTGAAAGTAGTGGATCTTGTCCAAGGTTGAGGTTAGCTCTACATGCTGCTCTTGCCTCACTCACTCCACAGTTTCCATTTGGTCAAAAATTGATTGAATGAGGTCTCAATAACACTCCATGTAACACAAATGTTGTTTCCCACATTCCATATGACGCGCCACACCTAACTCCTCACTCCTCTGTGAGGAGTTGATCTGTCGTAATGCCAGTTTCACTAGGAGTGGCCCCTTCGACTGCTAATGAAATCTCCCTAGGCGCTGCCACCCCTTCCCTCACAACGCCACTAACATTTACCTATTATTGTTCCACCTTCACAGCCCACTGAGGATGCCAAGGTTGAGTGACCCCCTCTAGAGCCACCATGACCTCAATGATTGGGGATGGGAGCTAGTGCCATTTGGGAAAGGCTCACACCTCCCTCCGGACTGCTTGAATTGGGCTTCACACGTGGTGAAGAATGAGACATGCGAGGAGAAAAGTGCATGATGATCCACCTGAAACCACAAAATAATTGCACTGAGGGAAAATTCAGCCCTCTTACCGGAAATACCACCTTCAGTATCTCCAAGATAGACTTGAAGGACCTCAGACTCACCACAGCCACTAACAAATCTCCAGTGCCCATCCTGAGAAGGTCACTCACAAGTCAAATGACCACCCATAGAATAATGCACCCGCCTGACAAATGCCACCTATCATGAATGGCCCTGAGGAAAGAACTAGTGGAGGCGACTAAGAACTTATCCCTCTAATTCAATGACAAAATCACTAGACCCCAATTGCGTAGCAAGAGAATCCCTAGACCGCTATTGAACTAATACTGCTCTAGAAAAGCTAATTTTCCCCGTCAACTCATCCATTCCACAAATTTAACTCATAGAAAAAACCAACAATTGTCAAAGGTAGAACCCCGTGAATGCAGCAAGGAACTTCGACAACTCAGACACTACCTATACCAAACCAGGTGTCTAAGGAAACAACTGTTTACCCACTCTAAACTCACATACCAAGTTTCCTTGCATAACCAAACTCCACAACTCTCATTGCTAATTACTGTAGGTTATAACCCCGTATAGAAATTACCTGCATACAAATTCTAAATCACAGGAAAAATAGAATGCGAGAGCATAACACATAAAACACGTATACACAGAGATTTCCCACTAGATCCCAAAACCGGGACTACCAGCTTTATTTTTCATTATGTTCCTTTCAATGTTACAATACATATTTATACATGCTGAAGCATCCGATACCATGGACCGAAAACCATCGCATCCAAAACCATGGACCGAAAACCATCGCATCCAAAAAACATGTGCGAAAATCATGCACAAAACCATAAGTGGGTCCACCCAACCTAACATAGGGTCCAAAACCAAAATTTTCCGGGCGCTGCCCCGGACCCCATAAAGTGGGGTTACGGGTACCCCTCAAACCCCCTATTAACTATGTGGAAAGAATATAACACAACCCAACAATCTCCTACTTGTTGTTTTCTTTCCACAGGGGGCCACAGGAGAGCTTAGTCATTTCCCTGAAACGCCCATTGTTTCTCTACACCAAGAGAACTTCTCAGAGCTGACAGATTTTGTCAATGCATCTGCAGTATTCTTCAAAGTGTCCACCTTTACCAGCAACACCTTTTTGTCTTCTATCATATCCCTCACAAATGATACTGAACATCAATGTGCTTTGTCTTTGAATGATAAGTAGGGTTCTTTGCCAAGAATTGCACTTTGGCTGTCACAGTCTATCCTTATAGCTCCCTGTACTAACCCCATACTTGAACACAATCTATTCAACCAAACTGCTTCCTTGCTTGCATGAGTGGCTGCCATGTATTCTGCCTCTGTAGTTGATAGTGCCACTACAGATTGTTTCTTACTCATCCAACTGAATGCACCTCGAAATAGGTTAAACACATACCCACTTGTAGATCTTCTCTGATCCAGATCTCCAGCCCAGTCTGCATCAACAAAGCCATGGATATCCAACACTCTGTCCAATCGTGGTCTTCCTTGGTAGCACAAACCATAATCACTAGTGCCACGCAAATGCCTGAAGACCCGCTTCACTGTTGTCTAGTGCTCCTTCCCTGGTTTTGACATAAACCTGCTCAATACTCCCACTGCATGTGCAATGTCTGGTCTAGTACAGACCATGGCATACATCAAGCTACCGACTGCACTTGCATATGAAACACGGGACATGTCCTCTTCCTCTTCTTGTGTCTTGGGACACTGTTCAACAGATAAACTCACACCTACAGGAATAGGAACCTTCACCGGTTTACTATCCTGCATATTAAACCTCTGCAGTATTGTCTCGACATACTTCCTCTGGTTTAACCAGAGCTTCCTCTTTGCCCGATCTCTTTTAATTTCCATGCCCAAAATATAGTTTGCAGCACCGATATTTTTCATGTCGAATTTGGAGGACAATTGGGTCTTCAAATCCTGGATAGTTTCTTTGTCATTTCCAACCAACAACATATCATCCACATACAAGACCAGATAAATAACACGGTCACCAATAAATTTAAAATACACACAATGATCTGCTTTGCTTCTGGTGAAGCCAAGTCCCCGTATAAATGTATCAAATTTCTGATACCACATCCTTGGTGACTGTTTTAACCCATACAGAGACTTCTTTAACTTGCATACTAGTTCTTTCTTACCCTCCACCGCAAAGCCTTCAGGTTGCTTCATGTAGATTTCCTCTTCCAAATCCCCGTGAAGAAATGTTGTCTTCACATCCATCTGTTCTACCTCAAAAATCAAAAGTAGCAGCAACAGATAAAAGTAATCTAATAGAAGTTACCTTGGCAACAGGAGAAAAAATATCACCAAAATCAATTCCCGGCACCTGGAAATAACCTTTTGCTACCAACCGAGCTTTGTATTTCTCCACCTTCCCTTCTGCATTTGTCTTCTTCTTGAACACCCATTTGCTTCCAATGGGTTTCCTTCCAGTGGGCAACTCCACTAGATCCCAAGCCTCATTTTTTGTGCAAAGATGCCATTTCATCAACCATGACCTCTTTCCAAAGTTTTCCATCCTCTGAATCCACTGCTTCCTTCACAGTTCTGGGATCATCATCAGTAACAGACAAAGCAAAATTTGAACAGAAAGCAGATGGACTATACCCTTCTGGCTGCCTTCTTTCTCGAGCTGATCTTCTCACAGCCGGAGTTTGTGGCTCTTCATCTTCTGATTCCTCCTCTGCTACAGAGTCTGATTCTTCCTCCTTTAGTTCAAACTCTATCTTCAGAGGTTCCTTTGGTTGGACTTCATGTTTAATAACATCTTTCACCTCTCTGAACACCACATCTCGACTGTACACAACCTTCCTTGTTACTGGGTTCCAAAGCTTATAACCCTTTAAACCATCCTTATACCCATTAAAGATGCACTTTTCAGATTTACTATCCAACTTGGTTCATTTCTCCTTTGGAACATGTACATATGCATCACATCCAAATACCCTCAGATGTGAAAGAGAGGGTTTCTTACCAGTCCATACTTCTTGTGGAGTTCTTATCCTCCAACGCTGATGAAGGTGACCTGTTGACCAAGTAACATGCAGTATCCACCACCTTTGCCTAGAATTCCTGTCCTAACCCGGCACCACTAAGCATGCTTCTTTCCCTTTCCATCAACGTCTTGTTCATTCTTTATGTGACTCCATTTTGCTGAGGTGTATATGGAGTAGTCTTTTGCCGTGCTATACCACACTTCTTACAGAATTCTTAAAATTCCTTGCTGCAGAATTCTCCACCATTATCTGTCCTCAGCACCTTTATCTTCTTCTCTGTCTGATTTTCCACCAGAGCCTTAAATTCTTTAAACCTGTCAAAGACTTCAGATTCTTCTTAAGGAAATATATCCATGTATTCCTTGAGAAGTCATCTATAAATGATACATAGTACACAGACTTACCCAGTGATGGAACTTTCACAGTCCAAACACATCACTGTGCACAAGCTCTAATATTTGTTTCGCTCTTACCACCAGAGGGGGAAACTCACCCGATTCTGCTTCCCATATACACAATTTTCACAGAAATCAAAATCCAGAGAGCTATTACTCATACCTTCTACCATACCTTTACCATGAAGTATTCGAAGGCCCTTCTCTCCAATATGTCCAAGCCTTTGATGCCACAACATGGGCTTCTCTCCAGAGACCACTAGATTTTCTACTCCATTTTCAGGAACCATAGAACTATTGCACCCGTCAACAACAGTGCTACCTTGCAGCTTGTACAGAGTTCCGATCCGAACTCCCCGCATCAATACCAGTGCTCCTCGAACCATCTTGCAGGTATCCTTCTCGAACACTGTCTTTACACCTGCATCATCCAACTTGCTTACAGAAATCAGATTTCTGGCCAAAGCAGGAATATGCAGAACACCCGGAAGGGTTCTAACCCTTCCACCTTGCAACTTCAACTTTACTTTTCCGCGACCAATGATTCTAGCCTTCCTATCATCTCCTAAGAAGACATCACCACCATCATATTTCTCATACTCGCAGAACCACTCTCTAATGGGAGTGAAGTGAAAGGATGCACCTGAGTCAATCAACCATGCCTCATGATCTACATGTGTACTTGAAGAAGCCAAGTACACATCCCCACCTTCATCTGAGGTGGTTTTCGCCTCTGCAGAAGGAGCATCATCAAAACCCTTTCCTTTATCAGGAACTTTAGATTTACACTCCCTTTTGAAGTGCCCTTCCTTTCCACATTTCCAGCACACC
>APFE030136890.1:296-12882 GCA_000404065.3 Pinus taeda
ACATTTGCTTCCAAAAACCTTGAAGTATTTTACCATAGGAGTCTTACCATACCAAAGTTCATGAGGAGTTTGAGTGTTGTTTACCCAAACGTTTGTTTTGTTGAGAATAGTAATGGCAGCAAATGCAGCTTCACCTGAGAAGGTTGCAGGAGTTCTAGATTCATCAAGCATAGCACGAGCCATTTGTTGAACCGTTCTATTCATCCTTTCCACTACTCCATTTTGTCGAGGAGTCCTTGCAGTAGAGAATTCCCTTCTTATTCCATGTTATTCACAAAAGTCGAAAAATCCATCTGAGGTAAATTCCCCTCCTCAATCAGACTTGAGGCATTTGATTCTACAATCTGATTCATTTTCAACCAAGGCTTTGAAGGCTTTGAACTTTTCGAAAGCTTCATCTTTATGCTTCAGAAGTCCTATCCAACACATCCTAGAAAAATCGTCAATGAAAAATATAAAGTATTCTTCTCCTCGAGGTGACTTTTTCCTTGATGGACCACATAAATTAGTAGTGACAAGTTCAAGTGGCTTACTAGTTTATCCTTCCTTCTCAGGGAAATTAGTTCTAGTTTGCTTACCAAACTGACATGATTTGCATATTGTATTTTCTGGAATTTTGATGTCAGGGAGATCACGAACCGCCTAATATTTGCATGCTTTCCTTATCTAGGAGAAGCTTAGATGCCTCAATCTTCTGTGCCATAACTAGTGTTCATCATTCTTGCTTAGATATAATTGTTGTGTTCCTCGCTTGAGTATGTATAAATTATTTGGAGTTCTTATGCCTTTGATCATTATTTCTCATGTATCAAGCTCACAAACAATACATCCATTTGATCGAAATATTACCTCATTTCCTTGATCACACATTTGGCTAACACTCAGTAGATTATGCTTTAAGCCATCAACATGCATAACATTTCCAGCTTTGACTTTTTCTTTGAAAAGAACAGAACCTTTACCTTTTATGAGTGCAGGGGTGTCATTTCCAAATGAGACGTTCCTTTCCTTTTCTAAGGCACTATATGGCTGAAGTTTTTCTTTATCACCTGTCATATGTTTTGAGCATCCACTGTTGATGTACCACTAATTTTCCTATCCTTCCGCATATAAGGCTATACCACATCTTTTTGGTTGTGGTTCTTTCTTTCTCCATGTTTTGGAACCCAATGAAGGT
This sequence comes from Pinus taeda, assembly GCA_000404065.3. Classification (NCBI taxonomy): domain Eukaryota; kingdom Viridiplantae; phylum Streptophyta; class Pinopsida; order Pinales; family Pinaceae; genus Pinus; species Pinus taeda. Next base: position 1,474 of record APFE030136890.1, read on the forward strand.
TGCTCCTTTTGAGATGTTTGCCAAAACTTACTCCTGCATTCAAAATCTTCATGACCGAAGTTGTTACAAGTAGAGAATTCTATTTCATTTTCAAGAGTAGAAAATTTATTGTACGTCCTCTTCATGATCCCAATCACACTCCCTTGATTTCGTGCTTCTCGAGTCATGATGGTTATGTAGGCAACACATTGAGCAACTTTGTGTCCAAAGTTGTGACATGAAAAACATTGGCCATTAAACAAATTCCTGCAATTATCAAATCTACCGACCAGGTGATTGTAGTTTCCATTGACATTCATTCTTGAGGCAAATTGAGAATGATTTACCTGTGGTTGGTTGTAGCTTCTGTTCATTCTTGAAGTAGATTGACCCTGATTTACTTGGTGATCTACTTTATGTCTTTGTTGACGTTTGTCACCTTGTTCACTTCTCCTTGTTGCATCAAGATAACTTTTGGAGGTGGATGGCTTTTGTGCTTGAGATGCTTCTTTAGTATATCCAAGACCTGTCTTGATTAGAGGAGAACGCTGCACTTTGATAATCTCATCTAAAGTTTCAGATCCTTTAGCAAATCTAAGATTAAGAGCTATTGTTTTCTCAATATCTTTTCTAAGTCCCACAATTTCACATTCCAACTTTTCATTATGCTTTTCCCTTTCAGCAAGTTGGAATGTCAGAGTATCTATGATCATACTTTTTTCTTCTAAACAAATTTTAAGTTTAGAAATTTCTTCATAGAGATCATTTTCAACTATAACATCCAAGAAATCATCATCTTCAAAAGCCATCAAAAGTCTATAATCATTACCATGTTCATCTTCATCGCTATTTGAAAGTCCATCATTGTCTTCATGTGTATAATAGCTCTTCTACTTACATTCTGTTTTCTGTTCCATTTAACTGGTTCCTTACATTTATCTTTATGAGGACATTTGGCTGCATAGTGACCAACTCTCCCACAAGCAAAGCATTTGAAAGGTAGCTTACCTCTGAATATTCCAGAGCCCCGTTGAAGGTTTTTGAAAAAGTTTGATTCTTCCTCTCCTTCTGACATATGTCCTGACTCATTGTATTCTCCTTTTGAAGTTTTGAATGCGGCTCCTCTGATGTCTAATGGACCCCCTTTTCTCATTTTGAAAGTAGTTAAGATTCCGTGCAGCTATGACATTGTAATACTTTGAAGATTCGGTTTTTCTTCTATGGCAAAAACTTTTGATTCAAACTTAGATGATAAAGATATTAAAACATTTTCGACTAAAGTAACTTCTTTTATTTCTTCACCCAAGTTTTTCATGTGATTAACAATCTCATCTATACGTAAGAAATAATTAGCCACACTTTCATCATTGTGCATTCTAAGAGTTTCATATTGAATTCTGAGAGATTATAGTTTTGCATGTTTTACCTAATCGTCTCCTTCATAGCTTAGAATGATCTTGTCCCATATTTCTTTGGTGGTTTTGAGCTGCATAACCTTGACGAATTCTGATTGAGATAGACTCCCCAATAGAGTATTGACAGCCTTTTCATTTATTTCATATTGCCTTTTACCAACTGTATCTATAGGAGTTGTTGATGAGAATTTGTATCCTCCTTCCACGATATCCCAAACTTCTACACCAAGAGATTGAAGATAGGTTGTGGTTCTTACCTTCCAATAGATGAAGTTGCTCCCATCAAATATTGATGGCCTGATGAATGCCTCCCTTTCGTAATTGCTCATGATGATGATCTTCCTTCAAGCGATCAAGCTTCTTCTGAAGGACCTGCTCTCATACCAATTGTTGGAAATAATACTTGGGGGGGGTTGAATCAGTATTATCAAATCAATAATTTTTCATTTCCATACTTAGATTTATATACGCTACTTCTGTTAAGGGAACCCGTGTGTACACGCAACTGTGTCTAACGCAACTAGCATATATCTAGTAAACTTATGATTCAGTTAATCCATTAAAAGTTGACCTTTAATTAGTGCATCAGAACTTCATTAACCATATGAACAGTAAACAGGTGCAACAAAATAGAACAGCTCATCACACACAAGAAACACACATGAACACCATGACGTAAGGTGGAAAACCCAATGTGGGTGAAAACCACCTGCTGCAATTCATCTGTATCTTTCTTTAATAAGAAACTTCCTTTTTACAATATTATTGTACTAATGCAGTCTTATACCAATGCGCAAGCTTCTACCTATAGAAGGCTACAATCTTCTCTCATTCTCCAGCTTCTCCTGGAAGGGAGCTGCAACCCCCTTATCTTTTGTACTAGCTGATGTACTAGTACGTAGGTGCTGAGCTACAGAAGGCTACAACCTTCTCTTTTCTTCTAAGGACCACGTTTCATAAATTTTTAGACTAGATCCATAAGTAACATCAATCAAACATCATCAACCAATCCCCTTTGCACCAACCAAAACTGAATCAAACAATCACTTCTCTGAATGTTGTAACCAGAATATAATAACAGTAACTAGACACCAATCCTGAACCCAAAATACTGTAGAAATAAACAGAATAAGCTAAAACATATTTTATGAGACGTACGCTACTTCAAGATGAAAAAACTACCTACATACGCTTCTGTATTAAGGCAAACCAGCATATACGTTGTGTTTAATTACTGAACCAGCATGTATAAGTGCCTTTGCTGTGTTGAACCTGCATACAGATCTATTAAAGACAAATTTCCCTTTTCAAATATTCAAACATTAGTTATACCCAGATTATTAGATTTATAGATCAAGTCATGCACCAAATATAATAGATCAAAATCACACAAAGATACTTCTCTTCAAGCCTTAAGATCTTGACCCATCAATAGAACTTATCCTTCTCCTAGCGCTCAGGTTCCTCCTTGATTCAGATCCAGCTATGCACCATAACCCAATGACCAGTATTCTAGATCTTGCTGTTCATAAGATATTCAATCCTTAAGTGAGTGCCTTTACCTAATGATCTCCTTCCCCTTTTATAGTCTTAGGCCTTACTCAATACCATGGTCCAAAACCACTTAGAACCAATACTTTAGACGCGATACCATGGTCCAAAACCACAAGTCCAAATACCAGGGACTAAATACCACGGACTAAAAAAACAAGTTTTCCCACATGTACGTGTTTTTCCTTGCATGAAAGTGCATGCATATGGATACGCGCCTTTTGATTGGTGATCCCGCGTGTATACGTGTCTTGGTTAAGAGGAAACTGCGTATATCTCTTTTTCCTTCATTCTGAGAGCCTGAACTGTGATCTGTCATCTGAGTGAGTTGCATCAAGGACAACACCTGTTTCATAGTGCCAAACCTTGTTATAATGCCAACACATGCTTGGTATTAGCATGACAAGGTAACAATTCGTGTGTTTATATAACTAATAGTTGGGTGATGTGACTGTTCATAGTAAGACTCAATTGCAACAAGGTAAAAAGGGTAAAAGAAATGAATTGGGCAAGAATTCCTTTGGCTATGTTTGGAAACCCTAACTCAAAATGAATGAGTGTTTTGTATATAGGAAGTCTTCTTAACCTTGATTTTTTTTGAAATTATGTGGATATGTGTTATATTCATGGACATGTATTTGACAGGTATAGCAGTCGATGTCTAGTTATAGCTAGATCTATTAAACAAATTGGAGTCCCTTGAGAGATGGAATGTATGTTTTCAGTTGCAAGACATCATGCTTGGCACAACAAGGTAAGTTAAACAGTGTAATTTTATGTTTATTTATGCACTGACAGTTATGTGTTGATGGAGGTATGATGTAAGGGATTGCATGGAAAAGAGGTTGCCATGAAATCTCGAAGAAGGCTCAGGCTGAGCTTTCCCTTGGAAGCATTGGAAACCATGGGGATTGAGTCATGGCATCTGTTGTAAATCTTGTGTTTTTGGTATTTTGGAAATTTTTTGTGCTTGATTGTGGTTTTGTTTATGTCTTGTGCATGGCCATGCCACTTTGTTGGTGGTGTCACATTGTTGTTGGTTTCCATGGTTGTATTTTTGTTCGTTTCTTGGTCTTACCTTTTATGTTTTGAGTCTTGGGAATTGGTTTGGGAAAGAGGAAAGTTAATGGATCTCGGGGAGAGTTTTGTTGTCCCTGACAAGTAAGTTAAGACCTAGATGAAGCTCGGTGCATGTATAAGGGCAGTTGAAGGCAAGTGTATGACATCCAGTTGGATTGGTTGGGTCCATTGGTGTAAATGGAAGATGGCAGGACAATCATGGGAAAGGTAATCAAGAAAGGTAAAGTGAATGGATTTGAGGCATTATATGCCTTGGATATGTTGCAAGTTGTTGTCCTCGATTTTGCGCATGTGTTGCACGCATAAAGGGAGTTCTCTTAACCTTGACCTTATGATATATAGTAAGTATGTTGTGATCATGATTATGTTGATGTTTATATGTGTATACATGTATGTGTGTGTGTATGTCATGTCTAACAGGGTCATCATGGATCATGATTATTAATGCTAATATATATATGTATATATATTTATGTATGTATGTTGTTGTCTGACAGGGTTGTTAGGAATCATTCTTGTGGAGGAATGATTGCTTACACAAGTGAATCACATGAAGAGGTTCCTAGTTTATGAGGAATAAAGTGGAATAGTCATGACAAATATATGAGGTTAGTATCATGTGGTTATGAGTTGATATTATGTGAATATATTATGTCTATGTTATGGATAGGCTATATCAAGGGATACATCAGTGAAATGAAAGCAATGTGGTCTGCGGGATGTTGGGCTAAGCATGGATGGCAGAGACACACTAGAAGCAAGGTTGCTTAGTAGAGACAATGTGGTTTTGGATGTATGGTACTAGTGTTGCGCATATGTTGTATATGTTGCACATGTTGCATCTATGATGTTGTGCCCCTGCGGTGTTGTGCATATACAGTGTGTGTACATGTTGTTTATGCAATGTTATGTACAAGGTGGTAAAGATAGTGTTGTGTGAATGTTGCATATGCAGTGTTGGGTATAGATGGTAATGTATACATGTTGGATATGCGGTGTTGTGTACATATTGTACTATGCGCATGATGGATATGTGGTGTTGTGTGCATATGGTGTTGTGCGCATGTTGGATATGCAATTTTGTGCACATAGGGTGCTATGTACAGGTTGTATATGCAGTGCTATGTACATATGGTGTTGTGTGCATGTTATACATATGGTGTTGTGTGCATGATTGTACAAGTGGTTTTGTGAGCATGTGGTGCCATGTACATCTTGTACTTATGGTGTTGTGTGTAGGTGGTGTTGCATACATGTTATGCATATGGTGTTGTGTACATGTGGTGTCGTGTACATGTCGTGCATGTGGTTTTGTGTACGTCTAGAATTGTGTAAAAGTGGTGTTGTGGACATGTGGTTCGTGTGGTGTTGTGTACGCCTGTCATTGTGTACACATTGTACAGGTGGTACAATGTACATGTGGCGTTGTGTACACATTATGCAGGTGGTGTCATGTACATGTGATGTTGTGTACACGTTGTGTAGGTGGTGTTGTGTATAGGTGGTACTATGTACATGTTGTGCATGTGGTACTAGTGTACATGTGGTATTATGTGCATGTCATACATGTTGTGTTGTGTACATGCGGTACTATGTATTTTCATTGTGTAGTCATGGCATCATGACATGTGTATTCATTGTGTTGTATGTTATGTGTGTATATGTATTGTATTGTACATTGGGTGTAAGTGAATGTATTGTGTGGTGGTATACTCCAGATGTAGGCATATGTATTGTGTTGCGTTGTACATTGAGTGTAGGTGTATGTGGTGTATGTCAGGTGTAGGTGCATGTATTGCGTGGTGTTGTATGCCATGTGTGGTTGTATGTGTGTGATGTGCACTATGTATGTGCACATGGTTGAGGAGAAGGCATTGGGTGTTTGTCGAGTGTGGAAACTAATCCAGACTGTGTACGTAATAAAGACAAAGGTAGAAGCTAAGGATTGATTAAAGGATAAGTATCATCATTTTATTTCAGTTTTATTATGCATGTGATTTATGATTCTAGTCTATGCTAATTACATGTGATCTATGATTCTGGTTTATGATGATTACATGTGATTCATGATTTTGATCTATGATGGTTGTGTTTTGAGCTAACTTGATGAGTTATTTTTATACATGTTGATTTGGTCAAATATGTTAGTTTGACTTATTGTGACAAGAAGTAAATAGGATTGCAAGTATACCTTATTGATGAGTTATAAATGAGGTATGATGTGAATTTATTTTGAGTCTAATGGAATGCTTAGTACAGGAAGCACGGAAATGCCCAGTTGGGTGATTGAAACTTACAGCAAGCATTAGCAACAACAACAAAATAAATTAGAACAAGGAACTGTATGTTGGTAAAGTACTTCAGGAGTAAGGCCATTATGGGACACTAGTAACCAATAGTGTTCATTGATTTCCATGAGCATGCTATGACCAATATGATGGTTTGAGGCAGTGATATGCCTAGGTTTTTGTATCTTCTGATGTGAGGAATCCTTGACAAGGGATGGACTTCCCAGGATGGGGGTGCCATTGGAACTTGGAAGGTGTGTGACTTCACATAAGGGGGTGACCAGATTGCCCAAGGGACTGTGTAGCAAATAAGGGAAGGTCGAGGATATATTTTTTTGGTCTTTAGCATTGCCAGATGGAATCAAATGCACATTGGGAGTGTACCCTAGAACAATGAACTGGTAACTCTTCACAAAGAGGACAAGTGGTGCAAGATTGTAGCACTAGATATTGGATGTAGATTTGGCCTTGCAGTGGATTCTGGACTTCCTAGGAAGGAGGTGAATCCTGGTATTACTTTGAGGGTGATGGTGTCATCCTCTGGATTCCCTTGTTGCTGATGCAAGCATCGTATCTTTTTATTTGTTAGTTGAGAAAATGTGCATATGTGTATATGTGTGTATTATTGTAAATATTGTATCGAGTTGGATTTATAAAGCTCCACAGATAGTATGATTATTTGTTGGGTGAAGAAAATGTATATATGTGTTTATTTTGTAATACCATAATGATTTGTGTTATAAAGCTCCAGTAAATGGTATATTTATCATGTTTTAGCATATGGTCATTGTAAATACTACAATGATCTATGTTATAAAGCTTGATGGACAGTATATTTTGTTTTCAACTATCTTGTTGGTTATATGTGTCACTAAACACCGAAGACAATGTACCCCTAAAGGGGAGGTTTCTGTAATAGCCATGGTTAAAAATCCATGTAAAAATATATAATACCAGAGTCATGGGACACATATTCCAAGATAAATGGTGGGAAAAACATCATAGTGCATGTTCATTCAGTTTATTATGGCTAAGGAAATTGGCAAAGGCTTTGGAAAGGCATGAGGCATTTATTGGTATTTTATTTATGAAAATAAAGAAAATTAGGAGAAAAGGGAGGTGAAAGGTCTCAAGTTGAATGTAAGGAGGAAATTGGAGGAAAATAATGGAAATTGAAGAAAATAAAGGCCTCATTGATAAAAATAGTTTTGAGGATCAAGTGGAAAGCTTTTGACAGGTTTTGGTGGAGCTCTCTTCTATTCTTGCTCTCTCTCTCATACTCTTCGAAACTTAGAGTTTTCTTGGAGCACTCTTGGAGGAGTGTGGCATACTTGGATTTTTGGAGCAAGAAAGTACAAGGGAACATCAGGATCAGCAGCTACAGCAGGTTTTTCTTGCAGGTAACGAGTTGCATGTACATTTTCCTCACTAGTTTTGGCATGCATGGCATATGCATATGGTTTATTGGTCATGATCTGTCATGGGAATGGATAATTGCCTGGATTGACAATGGATTTGCCTAGCCTTGCCATTTCCTGCATAGCCATGGTGTTGTGGGTTCATTTCTTAGTTTTCTGGTTGGTTCTCATGTTTCCTTTAGCTTGGATTGAGTTATTAGTTCCTGGAACCTTGGTTGGACAAACACTTTGGAAGCCCCGTAACAGCTTAGGTTGAGTTACTAGTCATGGAAGCCTTTTTTGGACAAATGCTTTGGAAGCCCTTGGTGGGTTAAGTTACTAGTCCTCATAGCCCTAGCTAGACAAATTCTCTAGAAGCCCGGTGACAACTTTGGGTTGAGTTACTAGTCCTAGAAGCCTTGGTTGGAACAAATGCTCTGAAGCCCTTGAAGGCTTGGATAGAGACCAATCTGATGATGGTTTTGTGATATCTAACCCTGAGATGGAATCATTATTTTATGGGTTGAATTGATTTGGCCTCTGTAAGCCCTAAATGGTTTTTATTGATGTGTTTTATGAGATCCCACATTCATGCTTGGAATATAGCATGGGCGTGACTGGCTAAAGAGAGATTTGGCTCAGCCATGTCTATGGTCGGGTGGAATGTGGTAGTCCCATATCAGGTTGGATTTTTCATCATTAATATGAGGTTATTTCTCTTTGTTATCTCATGAGTATTGTACTGGTTTATATGTGCATTATATGGTTATTGTTTCCTTGGTATTTCTATTGTAATTATGTTGGTTATGAATATGTATTATGAAGTGGTTATGTATGGCTCCCATCATGTTTTTACTTGTATATGAATGAACAATGTATCTATGGCCTAATGGATGAAACTGCAACTAATATATTGAGGCATCAATGCTTCTTACCAATTCTTAGATAAGTATGAGACCTCTATGCTTAGATTTTTTGTTCACACCTATAGATTACATATTTGTGATATGTTTGATTAAATGCTTATCATGGCTAGTAGGGGTCCAGTAAAGGGCTTGTTAAAGTAAATGAATTTGTATCATCATTCCATTGCTATCTTTCTGTTCTAAAGGTATCATTAAATTGTGAGCAGTGACTTGGGCTCTGGACCTAAAAAAGTGGCTCAAATCCAGGGGACACTGGCACAACACTAAGCAAAATAGTCCTTGGATGTTGTCATGCGATGATGTGGGAGTGTCTAGGTCTAATTGGTCAAAAAAACCAGTGGGACACAGGGGTTGTCTACTTGAGAGGTTGGGACGATTTCTAGGAGTCTTGTTGTTGATGTGGAGGGTCTGTATGGTGTGTTTTCGTCAGTTCCACTTCCTTAAGGTGACCTAGGAGTTTGAATCATATCATAATAACTTATCGTCACATGTTTACCCTGATTAGCTAATTACTTGGGTAAATGTGGGAGGAGGGTGTTCCATTTATCATGGTGAAAGTTCCATATTATGTTTTGGAGCTCATCTTCTTCTACAGGCTTAGTTAAAGTAGCATTAACCTCATCTGAGACTACATTTGGGATATGTGTTATGAATTCTTCATAATTGATGTTATCTTCTTCAACAGCTAACAATATTTTAAAGTGATGATGTGTTTCTTCTTTAATTTCTTCCTGCCCTTTAATTTCATAATTCCCTTCTCCCATATTATCTCAATGCGATTCTTTACACTTTTCATTTTGGTAAGGTTATGAAAGAAATCAGTATTCTTGTCACCAACTTGAATCCATAAATTCCTAGATTTTATTCTCTAGGTTTCCTCCTCTCTTCTATTGGTCTTGTATATTTCCAAATAGATCTCTTTTACTTTCAGTTGAATTTCTTTTGTAACCTCTCTAGCTTCCATACTTTCCTGTACTTGATCTAACTCCAATTGAAGCTTGAGTTTCTTTTGTTTTGTCTCTTTGTAGTGGGATTTGGCATACTCTTTAAGCTTGATCCTGGCCTTCTTTAGCTTAGTCTCCCAAATGTAGCTTGGAGATCCATTGATGCTTAGTTTCCATGTTGAAACCACTAGCTTCCTAACCTCTTCGATGGTAGACCATAGAGGATTATATCGAAAAGGAAGTGGACCTATGTTTTCATTTTCACTAAATCTAAGAGAAATGGGCTTATGATCAGAAGTTGTGGAAGAAATAATTTTTGAAATCAATGGTTCAGTGCCAAAGATGAGGCTGACATGAATTAGAAATTTGTCCAATATTTATTTTATACTTTGTGGACTTGTTCTTCTATTGCTCCAGGTAAATTTGTCATTCTTAGGGATGATATCCATTAGATTTTGGGCTTCTATTATTCTCTCAAGCTTATATCTCTAGGGATTTGGTTGGAAGTTGCCTCCACGCTTTTCTTCTCCATTAAAAATCAATTTGAGATCACCTCTGACTACTACATTTCTATTGACTTCTAATTCTAGTTGATCAGATAAGGATTGCCAGCATTGATCCTTATCTCTGAAATGAGAGGGGGCTTAGAGGTTGAAAATTATTGTTTGGTTTCCAAAGATTTTTTGTTAGGGTCCCACCCTAACCCCCTTATTCATGTCATGGGATCACGTCATAGTCAAGAGTCAATAAAGCCCATATTAATATTTGTAAGTGGTTAACCCGCAATTAATGAAGGGACCAGAGTTAGTTGCAAATGGGCAGTAGTATTAAATAAAGGGTAAATGGGTGGTAGTATTAGATAGATGGTATTAATAAAACCCACGGTATTGGCCCATGGTATTGCATGTATGAGTCATATATAAAGGATAGAGACTCCCTACGAGGAGTATCGTGTCTTGTTTTGTAATCGAGCTCTGCTCTATTGGAGGTTGCCCCCTCGAAGAGCCCTGTGAACATTTCTCTCTGAGTAATAAAATCATTGCTATCCTGTGTTCTGGGTATATTTTCTTCGCATATTCTGTGTTCTGGGTATTTTTCTCGCATATTCTCTGTTCGGTATTGCTTTGCAGGTTAAGAAGCATAACAAGTGGTATCAGAGCACTTTCCAGGGCTCGGTGGGATCTCCAAATTTTAGCAAAAAATTTTTGGCTAGAGACGTGTTCCGGCGTCTTTAAACCACGGGATCTGTCGTTAAGCGCATAAACATGCGGATTTGGGGAGGCATGCACGTAGGAAAGACAAGAGGTGGTCACGTCTGTTGGACTCCCTTGTAACCCCTGTGGGTACCCCTTCGAGTAGTAGCGCATTAGACAGAACCGCGCACGGACTGTCTTCCACGTACCCTCTGGGTATATAGGAAGCCCAATAGCTACCTTGAAGCCTCGCCATAGAGATAAAATTTCGGTCGTCTTGTGGCTACAGTACACCGAGAACAGCACTCGGAGAGATTACTCACCCGTACGATAGGGTAGTCGGGTTGTACGGCTAAGGCTACGGTCGATCCTCCTTAGTTAGAGCCCTGAAACATTGGGCCGAGTACTACTGTCAGACCCTTATGTATATTGCGATCTGTAGCACCTGACACTCCTTAATACCATAGTTCCCTTTCTATTGGGGGATCGCACATCATCTATTCCAGATCAGCGAGTGCAGCAACAGCAGACATCAGTCCCGCAGCTCTATCCGATCAGCAACAGCAGTGATCCACGATCCAGATCTCTCAGATCCACCAGATCGGAGTAGTGGTGAAGGGTTCCTATGCCTGGCTA
>APFE030136890.1:18878-33806 GCA_000404065.3 Pinus taeda
TAATGTCGCCATATAAAGAGCACCAGCATTCCCAGAAGAAGGGAAATGACCAGGATTCCCGTCAGGTGGGGAACTTGGGTTGGTGGACCTTGAAAAAGTTGCCATAACAAAACGAAATCCTATGCAAGCTAGCGTACACAAGATCTAACCGGGTAATGTTATCGAGGCCAGATAGATTTTAAGACACTGAACTTGACCTTTTCATTTTTAAAGAGTCGAGAAAAGGATGAAAAGATGACTCTAGTCTCCTTTGATTGTTTAATGAGCACGAAGTGACAAGCTGCTCACTTACACCTTTTCTTTTAGAGAGTCTGAAAAGGATCAAAAGTGACCACTCTGGAAAACTAGGTAAAAGGGTTTGCCCAAACAATCCGTAAAACTGCTTATACACCTTAGCGATCAGAAGATCACCAAGGACTTCCCGTACTGCAGTCAATCTTCCCGAATGCTGTGTTCAGTGCATTACGGTTTGTAGGGCGACAGACTCGGCTTCCTATGGATCAAAGGTTGCAAGCCTATAGGGGTCTCCCAATATATACTCGACGGTACGTGGGAGCACAATCCGTACTGGCACCTACCATTTCACCGTGGAGGAATCACCCAACCACTCAACGATAAACTACCAGGTTTAAAGACGCCGGAACACGTCTCTAACCTAGACCTCTAGAATGTGAGCGTTAAGTTTCAATGCGTTGTTAGGTTCATTGAATTCATTTTACGGTTTATCTTTGATTAAGTCTCAGTTTCCGGTCTTACCGTATGTGATCTCTTGAAATGTCCTAAATGCAACTACATGCGAAAATTGTATTCGTTTCGTTGAATGAATTCTATCTACAGAAGAGTTGAGATTTTCATACAAACAAAACGATCACAAAAATCCTAATGCAGCTAATAACAAGAAAGGAAAATCTTTTTCTTTTTTCTTTTTAAAAGCAAAAATTAAAACAAAATGCTAATTAATGAAAAGCAAAAATCTTTTTTTTTTTCTTTTCTTTTGAAAATAGTATGAGGCACTTAACAGATTTCAAGAGACATGCACAAAACAGATAATTCACTCAAAGGAATCTAGAACCAGATCTGAAACATGAAAAATGACCTAGCAAAGCAAAGAAAACACCAAGATCTTCAAAGAACTATGTAATCTAAGTCCCAATGAAGTCAGGCAAGAAATGAACAAGTTAAAAAGGAGGTACTTGCAGCATATAATGCAAAACTCGTACAACTACCAGAGGAATGTGGAAATCAACCAATAAACCGACTGGATCAATAAACCATAAATCCGACAGAAGGCTCGATAAGCAAAGCCACAAGGGCTAAGATATAAAATCGATGGAAAAAGGCAAACAACTGCAGGATGAAAAGTATAACCAGCCAGATAACAGTCCAACAAACTTCCAGGTGGTGTAAAAGAAGCAAAAAGACACAGATCCAAGCTTAAAAGACTGACAAACAAGCTAATTGAGAAAATTAACCAGTCTGGCGCGGCTGTCAGACTGCAACTAGCGCTATACAGAGATTGGCGTGGGTTGTCTGAGAGCAACAAGTGCCAACCAGCGCGACTGTCAGGAGAAAAATCGCGCTAATGAAGTTTGCCAGGCAAAAAACAAAACAGATAGTTCCAGGCTTGGTTTCTAGTATCTAAAAAGAGCCAGCAAGTAAGAAATAGCAAGAACTTCAACCCAGAAAGCTATTCAAACCAGTAAACAAGAGAAAAATTGACATGCAAGGCAAGATTGAAATCGTTCAGTTTGCAAACTAAATCGGAGATTGACTGAAGTGGCGTTGATCTACTTCACTATTGCATGGAAATAGTGTTTCGAAGGCTATCTGGCCGCTCTTCAGGCTTCGTCTACAATTTACAAATCAAACAACACAAAAACAAACAACAAGCTTCTCCCCAGCGGAGTCACCAAATTGTTGAACTAGTAAATCCCCTCTGCGGACAGAGGCGATCCCACTAGCCCAACAAGGGTCTAGCAATAATCACACAACGCTACAAGCAGGTTCCTAATTGCATAAATCAGAGATCGATCATCATGATCTACCTGGAATCCAACGCTAGTTGTTGTAGAAGAAACGCCGCTCCCATTCCTTTGCTCTGGCTGGTCACAATCCCCACGCTCCTCGTGAATGGACACCTGCACACACAAAGAACGATACAAATACAAGCGTAAAATCCAGCATATGCAATTATATATCGGTTAGAAAAGATATAACTCAAATACCATTAAAAGACACATGAGTGGAACCATAATGATAGTCGTCTATTAATCAGTAAAAACAGAGAAAGATTACAACCAAAGGTTCTGACGTTGAACCTCCTCTGACTGGGCCAGCAGCTAAATACGCCTTGCAAAGTGACCTCTTCTCTCTCAATATTTTGGCAGCATAACTCCTCTATAGTTCTCAATTCTCACTATCACTCCAGCATAATCTTAGCACTCACAATAGCTCTAGCAAAAAAAACTAGTTGGTTTAATGCAGGGGGACAGTCATTTATAGATGGCGGAGGAAGGAGTATGCATTGTATTAGGACACCTACTGAAGATTTAGCATTATCCCAGAATAGCCACTGAACTTGGTTGTCATGGAGAAAAAGATGACACTCGACCACTTTCATGAAATTTTTCCCTCAGAGAACTCCATGAACAAAGAGGAAAAAACATATGAGTGCGCAATGGCTAAAAATCATGACCAAATTTAGGTGGCGTGGGCTTTGCTCTATGACAGAGCGTCCATGGACGCGCCCTCTTTCGAGGAACTGAGTCATTGGCGCGGGTAAGACACTGTGCACCCGTGCTAATGGAAAAATGGCACTTTTTAGGGATAATCTGCAAAAGGTGTCTTCAGGGAATTTGAAGTTCATACTCAGGAGAATCCAATGCAAGTGTTTTTAAGTTGTGTCACTGGTCACAGGTCCATAAATGTGTCCTCCAATGTACGAAAACAAGGGTAACAGGGACAGTGACCAACGGTGACAAATTACTGTGTAATAGTAGTCATGCAATCATAAGATGAACCATGCCAAACTTGTAGACAAGATTGGTGGGGGTTATATTGAGATTGACATGGCTGCCCTAACACATGAGTATTCCATAATGGATTATGCAAGTAAGAAAATGGAGAGGAAGTGTTTTGAACCATACATGTAGACCATGATTTCCATGGTTGTGAAATTGTTGTAGCTTCCCCATCTCTTTGATATGCTACTTCCATCCTATATAAGGAAGTGTGAGTATCTATGGGATGCTCCTTTTGGCAATGAGTGAAAAACAGTTCTTCAATTTCTTGATTTTTCTGAACCTACAAAACATCCAATTTTGAATTTGAGCTAATAAAATCAGTTTTTAAATGCTCAAATAAATCATTGATTTCAACTCCTATATCTCTTGATCTTGTAGTAGATTTGGAAAAGAAAGAAGAAACTTCTCTACAATTCTTACTAACCTTGGAGATTCTTCTTAAATACCTTATGCATAAATCACAAACATCATCATATGATAGCTGAAAAACATCACCTTTTCCTATCAGATTTAAGAGTTCTAAAAATTCATCTTTGATTCCTTTAAGAATGAGTGTTTTTAAGATCTCTTTTTTGAAATGCTTATGCTTTGATTTTTGAAGGTTGTAATGAAATCACCCTACATAGTCATCGAAACTTTCATATTCCCCTTGTATCATATTGAAAATATATTCACTGGCCTTGCAATAGTCTTGGTACTTCTTCAAGAATACGTTATTCATTTCCTCCCATGTTTGGATGTAGTTCTCACCAAGGCTCATGAACCATTGGAGCTGCTCCTTTTAGAGTAAGAGGAAACACTTTCAACCTTTGATCATTAGTACAATAATCGTATCCTCTACAAAGTAATTCAAACTCAAATAAAAATGTATCTGGGTCTTTGTTTGCCAAACCATGAAAATTTGGTAGAGAAGATGGGGGAATTATGTGCATTTGTATCACTCCTCCTAGATCTTTGATAGGGAATTCAAAAGAAGAAATGCGAGCCATTTCTTACCATAATAGAATATGTTCTTCACGTGTTTTTTTGAGGCTCCTCCTTCAAATGTTCCTATCAATTGGTTAGTGAAATGGGTGGTGCTTACATCACCACTTAAGTGAAATCATGAGATTTGTTTTTCAAAAGTCCTACCTTTTTTTTTTTTAGTCATTCACACAAAACTTCAAACATTTATTTCTACTTTAATTCCTATGCAATTTTGCTGAAAAGCGGGCACAGGAGCAAGCACTTTACTTACTTGTACATAGATTCTTACCTTTCGTTTTTAATAACTAATTATTTCGCAGCAAACAAACATCAAACTTTTATTTCTACTTCAATTCCCACGCAATTGTGCTGAAAAGCGAGCAAGAGAGCAAACACTTTACTTACTCGTACATAGGTTCATACCTTCCATTTGTAATACCCAATTCTTTCCCAGCAAAAAATATCAAACATACATCATTTCTACAAAATATAAACACTCTCCCCAGCAACGACGCCAAAATGTTGGGTGCATATAAGTTGTCTTTTAGGACTTCTAATTGCCTCACATTAATTATCAACATAGGTAAGTATTTTTGTTTCAAGAGTGTACACGATATGTGCAAGTGATGGAAATCATTATATCTATAGAGAGTAATGCTTTAATATAACTTATCAATTTCAATACAAGAGTAAACAGATCAAACCATAAATCTCAAGCTTGTAAATTCAAGGAAATTAATATATTCAAGCATCAAAACTAAATCTTAATCTAAACCAAACTCAATCTTAATAAAGAGATTCTAATTACAATTACATCAACCGAGTGCACTGTAGCAATAACTGAGCTCTTTCAGCTGAATCTAAACTACTGCATAGAATAAAGCATCTAATATAATCAATAACGCTCTGTCTTTCAATTAACAAGAAATGATTCTACAATTAAATCAATGCACGACATAAATAAATGAAATCAATTAACAGAATTAAGAAGTAATGAAATGAATACATGAAATCAACACCGATGAAAGTAAGTCAACTGTAAAACTGTAAAGCAAAATAATTAGACTTGCAGTAAAGGAAAATTATAAGTATAAAACAGGAAATAGTAGTGGAGATCACCAGTGACCGGGCCCAAGCTGCCAGCGAATACTTCTTAACTACTTCAGAATATTGCGAGTGAACAACAACTTAAATTATATATTATTCATCAAATCCAAATTTCATTACAACATAATGTCTTTCAGAATAATGCTTTGTATATTAAAATTACTACTGAAGTAAAAGGCGAGAAGTTTCCTCCTCACTATTCTCTCCCTATTCTCCAATTCTCCCCATATTATCCCCCATCTTTGATCTCTATTTTCATTCAAATACACAAAGAGCAAAGGGAAGTTACAACAAAGTTGATTACAAAATGATTTCCATTACAAATTTGGATTTTAAAAAACAAATTGATCAACAAGATCATATCTGAAATATCTTTCCATAAACATTCAATAGGAATAAGTCAAATTTAGTGTTACAATTGGAAGAATTTGGAAAATGGCCGCAATAGCAAATCTGAGATAATAGTCTTCTAAGAACCTATGTTTCTCTTAATACATACCAAATTTTGGAAAATTTCTCATTGCAAAATTAATTTGGCTTGTTATGGACAAAACCCATGTTTTCGATTTTCCATATTCTCCTTCATTTGTACGAAACATCCAATGAAAAACCGTCACTTCTTATTCCAACAAATTTCTAAGTTAGAATATTTAATTGTGAGTTGGAGATCAAATTTGCAATCTCGAAAAGATCTTGGAGGCTAAAATCATGAGTGATGTTACAACAAATCCATTAATAAACCATCATTGGTAAAATCATGCATAATAATCATCAATTTATTAAAAATAAAGGAGAAAAATAGTATTTATCCATAAGAGCATAAATAATTATAAAATGGAATTTTATGATAAATTATGATAAATGACGTGATAAAGAATGGTAGAAATGGGTAAAATAGGCATCAAAAAGTGATAATAATAATGAAAAATTAGCGGCCCAACACATAGACTCTATCCTCAAGCATGGCAATGGATACCAAGTACTTGGTTAGTCCGGGTACATGCATAACATTCTTCAAGGTGAGTGGAGCCACACGCTCCCTCTAAAAAGTAATAGTGCCCACACTAGTAACACTATACTTATTGTCATCACCCATCTCGATATGCATCTTGAGATGTTTCTCCTCTAGTTCACTGAATAGTTCTTTGTCGCTAGTCATGTGGAAAGAAGCTCCACTGTCTAAGTACCTGACACTTCCCATCATTGAAGACACCATGCATGCAATGAGGGAAAAGTCCAATTCGAATTGGGAGGCCAAAGCCTCACCCATCACTCCTCCTGAGGACTTCTCTTGGACTTCTTTAATGGACAATCTGTATTAAAGTAACCCATCTTGTGACAATGAAAGCATTTAACTTTTTTCATGTCCTTATTCTTACCTCCATGATAAGAATTTGATTTGCAACGAGAAATTTTACTTTTCCCCTTCCTTTCCTTAATCTCTAAGGCACAGTTCTCTTCATCATCAATATTTGATGAAGAGTCATCCTTGGTGTTCCTCTTGATCTCATCTTGCATCAAATCCGACCATAGTCATTCTCAATCTGGAAGCTTCTCCCGACCATTGACAGAGTCCTGATAACTATGCCAACTCTTGGGGAGTCCAAGAAGAGAAATAATCACCATATCCTCCTCGACAACCATGATTCCAACACTTCCAAGTTCATCCCGACATTGAGTGAAATTGGTTAAGTACCTTGGAATCATCTTGCCTTTCTCCATCTTGATTTTATGAAGTTTATCCTAAAGTGCCAACTTCCTTTGATCACTGCTATTTTGATACAAGTCTGTCAATGTTTTGCACATATCATATGGTATTTCCTTTCCATGGAGAGTGGAGACAATATGATCTTGAACTCCCTCAAGGATTATCCACCTTGCCTTTGCCACACACTGCTTCCTCTCGACCAATTTGTGTACATCAGTAGCTACTGGCTTAGGAATTGCTTGTTCAACCTCCATCCTATCCCTTCGGGCTATGAAATTTGAGCTTCCTTCCAAGACATACTCAAACCTCAACCCATGGAATGTCATCTGCCAATTGTGAAGTATGTATTGCAAATTCGACTTTCACCTGTATCCCAGAAATTGAAAACTTCAAAATCTCCTCTAGAGAGCTGATTTTAAATTAACAATATCTCCCTCATCTAAAGTCCAATTCAGTGGATAGTTTTTTTGAATTTGGGTATATTTTCCCAATGAATCCGGATCTCCAATTTGTTTCTAAAAATTTTGCATCAAAAGTCTCAAATCTGCTCCGCAAATTCTCGGCCCAAAAAACAATCTTGTTCCAATACCATGTACACAATTCAGTAGATTCACAAGCTAATGTAATTTGCTAAAGCAAGAGACAAGAATCTACTTTTACTCTTTATAGCAGAAGCCCATAAACATCGAGCAAACAATAATAAATAGAGGAAGAGAATCAAAGGCACATAACAAAATAAATATTTGGAGAAAGGCACAACTCAAAACCCCACTAGCTGTTTTGTATTAATTCTAAAAATCAAGATGAAATTACGATGCATGTTCTCTCTAGAACAATCCCAAAACTCAACAAATTCAATCTCCAACTCATAAGCAAGCTCAAGGCCAAAGATTTGCCTCTTCGGAAGCTCTCAAATTCTCTATTCCAATGTGTAATTATTATGAAGGATAACTTGTATTTAAAGGGAAATACAACCTCTAAAAATAGCACAATCCATCAAGGATCAGTTCCTGATTGCATGCACTATCAATGCAACTCAGAAAAATCTAAAACAAATAGTACATTGTCCCTGCACTCTAGTCTCAACTGGCTCTTTTCTAGAATTGACATGCATGAGTTTTTGATGAGTAAATATTTAGTTAACTAGAGTAGCACTGGTGGAGTTCATTGGTGTCACCACTGACTATTAACTCACTATTAGTTCTCTCAATTAGCTTGAGAACTAATTTAACTGAACTGACTCATAAAACTGAGTCTTCTATTTTACAACTCACTATTAACTCACATTGGACTCCTACAAAGTAGGGAGAACATATACATGACTTCCAAAAAACTTCCAACTTGAATTTCCTAAGCTAAGTAAGTTTAATAAACTTAATTTAACTATTTTAATTTGATATGAGAATAGAATTTGAATTTAATTCACAATTTAATTCAAGGACAAATTAAACTAAAATTTCTTGTTTCCATTTCTCAACAAAATATGAGGCTTTAATTCTAGGATTCAAATTAGCTAAAAAATTGAAAGTACAAACCCTAACAGTATATCGTGATTTAGAAATGATTTTAAAATAGATTAGAAATATTTTTCGACCAAAACATCCTAGACCCAAAACTTATAGGAGTGAAGTATGGGACTGTGTGGAAAATTATTTTCACACTTTCAATATTTCAGCAATTCTGAGAGAAGATAATATCCTTGCGAATTCCTTGGCAGTTTCTACAAGTTCTTTCAAAATAATCGATCCTTTGCAATAACAGTATCAGATTGAATTAAAGTATAGACCTTCCATTCTAGATAATTTAAGACACTGGAAGTATTTGAAGATGACGAGTAGCTAAAGAATTTCTTTTAGACCATTGTTGAATTTTTTGGTTTACATGTTGAAAAAGAAAACAGTGATGAAATAAAATCAAATGATGGCGATTCAGATATGAACTTTAAAAAAAATATTGATGGTCATGATATCATTCAATTATCAAATAACCATGTTCCGAAGGGATTAGTTTCCCCTCAAAATCTATTTGATAAAAATGACGTATCAAAATCTTCATTGTTAAATTCACAATAGGAATATTTACAAGAGTGTAGTATTGGTACTATAGAAGAAATCATAAATGTTAAAATTTTAGCTAGTTTTCCTCAAGGCATAAAAGAAAAATATGTCAATTTGTTTAAATAATACAAAGAAGTATTTGCATGGTCATATGAAGAATTGAAAACCTATGACACAACTATTATTGAGGACAAAATTCCTCTCAAACTAGGAGAAAAGAAATTTCAACAAAAATTAAGAAGGATTAATCCATTCCTACTGCCTATTATTGAGAAAGAAGGAAGTTGTTAGATGCCAAAATAATTGTTCCTTTAAGATATTATGAATGGATAGCTAACCTGGTACATGTTTCGAAGAATAACGGAGAAATAAGACTGTGTCTCGATTTTAGAGTCTTGAACAAATTTTCCTTGTAAGATAGTTATCCATTACCAAAAATGGATCAATTGACTTCAAAGAGTATAAGTGTCTGACAGGATTTCATTTTTATATGGTTTTTCTAGATACAACCATATTTTGATCAGTTAAGAAGACAAAGAAAATATAACATTCACAACTTCATGGGGTATGTTCATGTATGCCAAGATGCCATTTGGTCTGATCAATTCTAGTGCAACATTTCAGAGGGAAATGAATCTAGCATTTGTTGGTAAGGTAAATAAATTCATAATCATTTACCTTGATGATTTGATAGTATATTCTGAATTTAATGCTAAACATATCACACACTTGAGGAAATTTTTTGAGAGATGTAGAAAATTTGGGATTTCTCTTAATCCTAAAAAGTCACTTTTTTCAATGAGGGAAGGGAGATTGTTGAGACACATTATTTCATAAGGAGTTATAATTGACCCTAAAAGAGTTAAAACATATCAGGTAATCAATTTTCCCAAAAATAAGAAAGAAATTTAGTCATTCTTCGGGAAGATAATTTTTTTTAAGAAAGGTCATACCTAATTATGTTGAAAATGTTAAAAACATTACTCATATCCTCAAGAAAGATAATGAAGTTAAATGGAACATACAAGCTAGACTCTCTTTCTCTCAAATAAAAAAGGATATTTTTGAAGCTCCAGTGTTTGTGAGTCCTAATTATTCAAAGATTTTTAGTATTTTCTCCTTCGCCTCAGATACTACCATAACAATAGTTTTATTGTAGAAAAATTATGATCAGCATGAGCAGCTAATTGCTTTTTTTAGCAAGGTTATGAGAGATGTTGAACTAAAATATGACATCATAGAAAAACAATCTTATCCCTTGGTACAAGCATTGAAGGAATTTAGGATTTATGTTCTACATTCTCCTATAATTTCTTATGTGCTTAAGAACACAGTAAAAATAATGTTGACTCAGCTTGATACAGATGGGAAGCGGGGGAGATTGTTTTGGGTGGGAAGACCCTACGGCCTTGGGATGAAAACCCCAAAAGAGTGGAGGGAATACAACAACAAGAAATGTGTAGACAGACAATATAAATGCTTAAATTATTGAACTGGTAAGAAGTGGTATTACCCGGATGTCCTACATTTGGGGTTGATCCCATAAGGTCCAATCCCTCTGCTTCTTCTGATCCCTTTAAAACCTGCAACTTATTCAAGAAAATCATATACAACAGTATTAATAGAAAGCATGTTAATGATATATGTGTTAGATAATATATGAAAATGAGGAATTACACATTAATATAAGATTCATAAGCAAATCATAACATGGATCAATGCAAAAACATGATAAATATTAGGAACATAAAAACATTTATTTATTAATGTTAGCTAAATGAAAGGTGGAAAACTACAACTTGAGTCTTCCTCTAGCTCCAAGAGGAACTGTCCTCCGGATCTGTCCTGAACTAGCCTCAACAATATTGCTCCATCGATATGCACAAGGATAAGAGGGATGAAGGACATCTCAAAAGAGGAAACAAAGGTTTCCTATATCTTGGGAGTGCAGGAGGCACAGGGATTTCTTTAGACTTGATCAAGGATCAATCAACTATAATATCAATATCTCATCTCTTCTCCCCTTAAGCCTTCCCATGGAGGTTTATTTATACTTCTCCAAATTAGTTTTTTCAGTTGGGAAACAGTTGGGCCACGGGCTATAGTAGGTGAGTAATAGGTAAATCCCATAAACTCCACCCAATTTTAAGGATATTCATTATTTTTTAGTATTTTAACACATATACGCAGGTTGGGTATATATTGACCCATGTGTACATGCTTTTAACACAGAGAAAAGTAGAGTATGGGAAATAAAACATTCTTTTTTAGAATTTGGACCAAGACTGGAAAGGAAGGGTTGCCCTAGGGCCATAACCAGAGTATCAAATTTACCAAGAGTGGTAAATGGTGCTATAACAGATTCCCCCTTAATATATAAGGTTAGAAGAGGTATATGATGGCTAAAAATGTATTATGTGTATAGAAGGAATCATGCCGAGACCAGAGAGGAGTTCACCAGAATTCAGCTTGCTAAGCTAGTGAAAGAGATAAAAAAGAAACTGTTGTCTAAGGTGGGCATATCCATGCTCAGAGATAATAAAGCATGTCTTCATGTCAAGTACAAAAGCGAATCCAATATGCATACAAGTATAAAGGAATTGAAAATAATAGTGGATCATCCGCTTATATCCAGATAAGTACATGTGTTAATATCACATATAAAGAACTCATCAAAGACACTGAAGTAGGAAGCTAATCACTGAAGTCATAAAGCTGATCCAAAAAAGTACCAAGTCAAATGGTGGAACAAATGTTACTACACTACAACTAGGGTGCCAACATATAGGATTTCGCTATAAGGAACTACAACATACAAGGTGGATGGTGTCAACTAGCAGAAACATGAGCAACTGACAAGTGAACAAAGAAATGCTGATGCAAACCCAAGGTCTTCACCAACTGCCATGATATATTTCTACACAATGGGAATAAATGATTTGAAGTCGGCCATGTGATAATTCGTTTGAATACTAATCATTGATGTATACTGTTAACAAATGTGAGACTACTCACCAATAATGATGATGAGATTCAAGGTAACCAGTACAATCTAACAAATGAAAATAAATGAGTTGTAGTTGAACACTTTGAAGAATCTATCAATCAAGAGACAATGATGTTTTCCCACTTTCGATAGTGAAGGCGTTTGCCACTGATGACTACAAACCTTAAGGTACTACCAAATGGACTCTAGATCTTGTTCCTAGAGAAAAGAATTGAAGTCGATGGGAAACAATTGTTTATGGGAAAAACTAGTGTTCCTAAAGAATGCTAGCCCTCTAGGTTTGGCAGCTACCCTAGAAACAATAGTTTAAAGCAATTCAACGATTTCCTCTATGTGTAGCAGATAAGAGAAAGATAATGGAACCAACTTGGAACTTCCACTTAATCCCTTGCTTGACCTCTCTCCCCTTGGGCAGAGCCTGCAACTCCTCCCCGTACTTAACATGCTTGGAGAGTACCTACACAAGTACAACAACAAAGAATCATCAAAGCATCGTGATCTATTACAACATAAACATTACAGAATTAGATATATGATGAATAAATGATAGCATTCACAAATGATAACATTCACAATTACACAAGCATATGGAAGAAAACTTGAAGAACTTTATTAATAGAAGGGAGAATTACAACCCAGTTGTCTGATCCAACATCATCCTCCTAGCTTCAATCCTTCTTCACCTCATGAAATAGCAAGATCACTCCAACAATACAATGCTCTTTCCTTAATTACAAACTATCAGCACTTCCTTGCAATTCACAATATTCCAGCCTCTGGATCTCTTGAATTGGAGATCCATTTATAGATGTGTGCAAGGGTGTGAGTCATCCATGGGGTTTGATTAGTGTCATTCCACTTGTTACAATTGGTTACATTTGGAGATTTCTTAGATCTCTTATTCATCCTTGGGCGAATTTAGAGAGGCAAGTGGCACAGGTAAAGTTTCTAGAAGATTCCATGAGCAACCACCTAGCAAACAGTCTCTACAATTTCTCCATCCTCACCCATCGCACCCTATAGAAGGCCTAATCAGTATGCATCACACCCTAGCAGTGTACCACTCAATATGCATCGCACTTTGTTAGTGGAGCAGTCAGTATGGTTTAATTTAGGCCATTTCTGGATGGTTTCTCAGTTGCAACTTCTGGGGAATGATGTATTCAGATGACTACGCTGCTT
Organism: Pinus taeda; assembly: GCA_000404065.3. Taxonomy (NCBI): domain Eukaryota; kingdom Viridiplantae; phylum Streptophyta; class Pinopsida; order Pinales; family Pinaceae; genus Pinus; species Pinus taeda. Next base: position 31,929 of record APFE030136890.1, read on the forward strand.
TAGGGTATGAAACAACTATTTTAGGGGTTGAAGAGCCCTATTTTATTAACATATAAGTTTTGGTTGATGTGCCCAAATATGTCTATAACAGTTGCCCCGTAAAGCATGAAGTCGTAAATATTGATGTTGGGTGAAATGCTTTATCATGAGGATCCAAAGTTTCAAACTAGAAGATGACCTGCATAAGTTACAATACAATACATCATTATAATATAACTTTCATGATCTAGCTGAGGGAGGCATTCCCATGCTCAGCTTTATAAATTCATTTCATGTACATAGATCAGATAGCTGTCTGCAGATACAGACTGGTGAATCTCCAGATATAGAGTCATCATCCATGGTTAGGATGACCGTCTGTGTAGAGCCTTTGTACATTTGATGTTTTTATATTCCTGAATATATCATAGCTCGAATGGATGAAACTAGATCCAGGGTCTTCAAACTTTTCCAATCTTCGCTCGATGTATAAGTCAATCCATGCGAAGAGATGTTCTGAAGTCAAACATGGAAAGACATCGCTTGATTGCCAACCAATGATGTGAACTGTTAATAGACGTGAGATGAATCACCGATAATGATAATGACCCTCAAGGTACTACAGTACAATTCACGTGGTGTGAATAAATGATCCGATGTCAAACACCACGCAAAATCTTTTGGTTGAAGACCATTGATGTCAACGTGTCGCCAGAAGTGAGAAACTTGCCATTGATGTATGCAAGCTCCAAATCACTAAAAGGGTTGTTTCTAAGTCAACTTCTTGGATAATGAGATGATGTCGACAAGAAGCGACTCATCGTAGGAGGGTCTTGATGTATCCCACATCTACAACACGAAATGAAGCAAATGATTTTCTGGAGGTGAAAAATGAACTAATGACAAAAGGTTCAGGAATGGTGGTCATGAAAAATGAAGGTTGAAGGTATTGCAATGGATGAGACATTAACTGGATGGTGGTTTCTCAATTGAATGACTTCTCTTGAACATGTCGGTGACACTAAGATGAATTGGTAGCATTAACCCCAAAAGATGGATGGTATGAAAGACCAATGGTGAGATGACCGGTAAACGAAATAACCCAACCCAACTCAATAATGGTGATGAAGTGAAAGTGTCATGTTCGAGAGCGACCTGCTACCATAATTTCTTCAAGTTTTCTTCCCCTTTTTCCCCAGTCATTGCTGACCAGTACCTCTTTATTTTTGTCAAGCTTGAGGAGGATAACATATGCTTGTTCTATAATTCACCCTTTGGGCCAACCTGTTGCTATTAATGTTTTAACGAGTCTAGCAACAGTGAAACTTGGTCTCGTCTAGATGGACAAGTTTGTCGCTATTGTTTTAACAAGTTTAATGACAAGAATAACTCAGTCCTTTTCATGTTTAGAGAGTTTGAAAAGGGATGAAAAGAAAACTCCATAAGTTATTTTTCATAAAGTAATCCCTCAGGTCCAAAAAAGGATAAAATAATACAGGAGGGGTGACATTTCCAGTCACTTTAACGAGCTGGAAAGGCCAAAGCTTGATGATGTTTTCATATTTAACGAGTCTAAAAAGGGTTTAAAGAGGACTCGATTTTGAGGAATGAGTGGCGTCTAGGGTAGCAACTGGTTCCGATGATTTTGGAACTTCTCAGAACATAGAATTTAGGCTTCTGTGATCCATGTCAAATTTATGAGAGATTCTTCAGCGTAAATCACATAAAATTTTCATTTGTCAATGCGTTTCGAACCAACTAGTGTGGTTCATCGTCAAGACAAGTTGAAGAAATAGATCCAGTTTGGCATGTTAAATAGACTGAACAGAGACTCCAATGGCTAAAATTGATTAACAACTAATTTTTGACTTTGGGACCAAGGTCAAAATTTTATTTATT
>APFE030136898.1:0-12037 GCA_000404065.3 Pinus taeda
GATCTTTTTTACTTTGTTTGTTGACCATGTTCTTTTCTTTTTCTTTTTCTTTTTTTTTTTTTGTTTTTTTGTTTTGTCAAGCTTGGTAGGACCTTCTTTTTCTATTTATAAAAAGCAAGTTTACACCACATATATGAGATAGGTGGCCTCAACTTGCCCAATGGGAAACCAAGTTTGTTGGCCACCTATCCTCATTATAAGCCATCCAAAACAATATAGTATCAATCGTTCTAACCAAGGTATATACGTATCAGTTTCATGATAAGAGTCTATATGTCTATCTAACATAAGCATGAATATTTAAAAGTAAATGCTACCCGTAAGAACCAAAACAATGCCCAAGAAACTGCCTAATCCTGCTGGTCTTTTGAGGTTGACTCAACCAGTGCTGGGTCCTTAGCAGAGTCACTAGGCATCTCAGCTAGTTTGATGATGCATGGGATGCGCCTTTGGATTCTGTCTAGGTGGATGTCCTACTTGTGCAGCTGGAATTGGATTGTCTGCATGTTTTTTTTATAATTAGGCATGTCTTGGAGAGTCAGTGTCATCCCTACTGAAATTTCTCCATTGCCTTCCCCATAAGGCTCTTCATGAGCCAATATAGATAGAGAGTATGTTTAAACTAGGTGATTCTTCCTCTAGTATTCACAGGATCTGGAATTATAGCCCGCCAATTCTCCATCTCCTCCTAGGATTCACCTTCCTATTTTATTTCACCCTCCCAATCTTCCAACAGCTTGTGGATGCCAGCATCCGTTCCCTCCTTGTAAGTTGTCGTCACTTCACTGATGAGGCGTTCTAGATGTTTCTTCCCACGTCTTGGTTTTGAAGTGTTCGGGTCAGTTGCTCGAGTCGACTCCCTCCCCCTTCTGCTGCATCCTCTTCCTCTTGTCGGTCATGCCATCTCTCCTCTATCCCTTGTATGTTCACAAGCAAAATGGATTAGCTCTTTGTGCGTTGTATCATGCCTCTCTGGCTTAATTTGGGTGAGACACCCCTCATGCAGCCAAGCGCAATTGCCTCTGCCAAGGTGTGCCTTCCTTTCCTGAGTTTTCCCGCTAGGTTGAGTCTTCACATGCCCCTCTTCCCCATAATTTTGTGCCACTCCTTTGCCAAGTAAATATGTGCCACTCCTTTGCCACTCGCTTTGCCATCACTCATGCATTCCATTTGCCTTACCACCCACATTGTAGTACTAATTCTCTCGACTATGCACAGGAGGGGCTTCACGTTTCCATACCTAGTTAACACTCATGGATCTTGTAGCCAGCCCATTGCCAGACCACAGTCACCCCCAGTCGAGGTGCCTTCCCCTGCCCCTCTTCCCAATGTTGTTGTGCCACTCCTCTTCCTGGTAAAGCTACTCACTCCTCTGCCACTCGCTTTGTCGTCGCTCATGCATAACCTCTGCCTCACCACCTGCATTGAAATACAGGCTTTCTCGACTGCGCACAGGAGGAGCTTCTCGTTCTCATACCTGGTCAGCACTCATGGCTCTCACAACTTACCCTCCAAGCTAGACTACCATCACCCCCAGCGTGCGCTGGTCTCCCCGACCATCCCCCCAATTTCCCTCCCCTGTCATCTCCCGAGCCCCCCAACCATAAACCAACAAAGTTGCCATAGTAAGGGACTTGAAAGACCAAGAAACATACCCGAGAATGCTCCGCTGATACCATCGCTGACAACTCCACTTGCTTGCTCCTGCACTCCTCCGTCCACCCGCGATTGCAACAATACTATTCTCCCTGTTCCGAATTCCTTCAAATTCCCACTCTATTTTACCGTGTCGCTTCCCCTGTTCTGCCTTGGCTACCCAACCTCCTCCTTCGTCCTGGCCATCCCCGCCACTTCACCCATCTCCTTTGTCAGGCTGCATGTGGGAGGCCATCGCACCCATCGCCATGAGCATGTGGGGGGTGGTGGGTGCTACCCTGCGATTATACTTCATAACTACCATATCTGTCCAACATACCTCCCTGCCTCAAGCACGCACCTCGATCATGGTTTTGTTTTTGTTTTTAGGCCATAATTATTTTAAATTGTGGCAAGTAACTAAATTGTTAAATTTATTGATTTTACTTAAAATTGTGGATCATTGCAAAATGAATTAAAATTTCAATGAGTGTTTCAATTAATTTAACTAAACTTTATAAAAGTAAAAATGACTTAGTTTAAAATCATGTGAATGTGAATTTAAATTTTGCCTCATTTATATTTGGATTTAAGAAAAATGTAATTAAACATGAAAATTACAATTAATTTTATAGTTAATAAATACATTGTCTTGTATGTGTGTGGTGTGGTGTGTGTGTGTGTGTTGTGTGTATCTATATCTATATATATATATATATATATATATATATAATATATATATAGCTAGAAACATGTTATTATTTTTATTAGTGTATTTTGTAAATCATGATGCATTGTTTGATGCATTGTTTGATATTCAGTGAACATATGTTATCGATTTTTTTTATTATTGATTTGAGAAATAAAAATATAGAGTCGTCGATAGAAATTGCTAATATAAATTATTCTATCTAGGTGTTTTATGAAAATAGATCATGCATTGGTTTAACACCTTCATAATATTTATGATGGAACTTTGAAATATATATTTTTAGGATTCAATAAGTAATTTCCATATTAGCTGAGAAATACTTGATTCTGCATGTGCTTTTTATTTTATAGGTATGGGATCATAATGATTAGGATGTTGTAGACATTTGTGCAAGTTTGAATTTGCTCTAAATTTTAAAGTCCTAAATACTTTTATCTAGACAAAGCAATATCCAAAACTTGACAGATTTTTCAAAAAATTTAAATATACTTTATCGTCGTCCATTAATTTGGCTTTAAATTACACATTATTTATGTCTAGGTGGCAAGATAAACTTTTAAAGAATTTTTGAATTATGGAATAATATTAATGTTTTTATGTAGTAATTATGTATTTTTCTTTTTCAAAACAAGTGAAAAGCAACAAAACCACAAATAAGAACTAGAAGGAATTAAAGAATCTTACAACCTTTGTTATTTGCAATTCTAGTTTTTAATAGCATTTAATGTCTAAACACTTAAAGACAATGATAAGGGTTTTCAAATACTTTTAAATACTTAGTTTTGATTTTTTTGCCCAATTGATGTTTGGTATGATATGAAGTACAATGTATAATCTGTTTACAGTTGAACATCTTCGACTAACGAAATTAGTTTTTAGAACATTTTTTTCCTGGTATTATTTATTGTAGTTGATACTAAAAAGCCTTTAAAGAGTAGTATTATTTACATTGTTAAATCATTATTTGACTTGATGATATATTGGATTCAGGTGATGTCTACTAGTTTGGGTGGAACATGTTATAGAACAGTGCTATGCAATTGTGAATGATTTTGAGTCATGGAATGTGTAGTTGGGGAATTTTCAAAGTCATTGCAACAAATTATAAAAAAGGAGGAGACTGATAATCATAAATTTCATTCTGCAAATAAAACAGAGAATATGAAAAACAAATAATGGTTTGAATGCAATTTCCATGGCAGGTGGATTAGTTGCAGTTTTAATTGGTGCAAATGTTTGTGCTATTGCATGCAATATCTTTGTTAAAATCCAAAGAACAATGAATGGTTGTTAAAGGCCAACATGCAACATTTTTTTTTGTGTGATTTAAATGATAAATTTGTTGATTCACTATGTCTCAAGTGAGAAATAGTTTTCACAAATTATAATGCTAAAATCAACATATATTAAATGCACCCTAATCTCATAGTCATTTTTGTTGTGTATGTCTACTTGGAATCTTTGTTCCAATATGAGTGGCTACGAAAGCTTAAATTATTGCATTTCTAGACAATTTTGGTGCAATATCTTTTGCTCAAATTGACACATTTACTGAAGTACATATGGAGTTTAATGCAATTATAAAACTATGATTAATATTGAGCGATGGTTTTTATTTGCAATTTCTGTAGTCATGTGTGGCTAGAATTTTATTTGTTATTTACAACATAGTAGATAATGCTTTCAATGGCTAGCAAACAATATGATACAAAGTTGGATTGCCCACCTTGGTTTGCAATTTAATGTACTTATAGTACTATGATTACAATTGGGAAATGAATTTTTATTTGTGTTTTCTTTAGTCATGTGTCAATAGAATGTTGTTTATTGCTTATGACATAGTATGTAATGCTTTTAATGGCTAGCAAACAATATAATACAGAATCACATTAACATTTTTGGTCATTGTTATTTTCAGAATATATATATATGCTCTAGTAGCATTGAATGCAGTGTTAATTTGTCTTTGTACACAAGTGTCGTGTAGCTTGCATAAATTCATGGTTATGGTGCTATAAATACTATTGTTCCTTACATACGTTGTTGGTGATTCTTATGTAGTCTCATTCTAAGTATGTCAATCTCTTAATGATCAGTGTGTGATCACGAATACATTTGAACTATGTATAGGTTATGCATGAACACAAAGTATATAGGACTAATGCAATTAATTTTGTTGTGTCATAAATCATAGAGAGACAATTTAGATAGAAGAGTTCTAAAATCATATATATATAGAAAAAAATAGAATTTTTATGGAAAAAAAGTTGCATAGGTATTTTTCCAAAAAACAACAATGTGTGGTGTGTTTTATTGATCAAAATGCTTACAGTTTTTCTTTGGTGCTTCTTGCTACATAGAAATATCAATTATTATTTTTCACTTTTTTCCATTAACTCCATGCATTGTTTTTGTCCACCAATTATGTTTGGGTTTTGTTCCTGCATATGCACACACTAGCTATGAGATTTTCTCCAACAACTATGATGTGGATGTGTTAAAAAACTACAATGGTCATGTGTTAATCAAATGTATGCTCAAACAATTGGAGCTATATCCATTTGCACCAAGTATTCAAAAACAAATATTACATTATGCTAGGAACCTAAATACTTTACATTTTATTTGATAGCATAATGTATTTATAATGCAACAATAGGTTAGTAACTTAGACATGGTGCAATTGATAGCTTTATAGTAATAAGCATTTGAATATGTTTATTATTTCAATAAGCTTATGAATATGATAATTGTTTTAAGTAGTTTTATGCTTGTTATCTTAAATTAGAGTCGTTTATTACATAAAGTTATACTATAATTTGTTTTTGAAGCTAATATTTGGATTCTATTTGATGTATACAATTTAAAAAGAATTTACAATAATTGCAAGAAAAAATTTATGGAATTTTGCAAATTAAATATTGTGTTTTGAAATTTGTTAAAATGATAATAATGCTTATGTTGCTATTATTTTAAATTGCATAAATTTCTTTAATTTTAAATTATGTTTCAATTACAAAAAATGAAATCTTCAAGGTTCCTTATGGCCATTTTGTCTACTCCTTTGTCACAGTGTTTGGTACCCATTTTCAAAGTATTGTGAAATAAAAAAAAGGGAGATAAGATAGTCACAAAGACAATGTAGACTGGATAATATATGAAGTGTAAAATTTTTCTAGTATCATATGTGCTAATTGAAAATTCAATGCAATCCATGCTTTTAATGCTATAAATCATTGTCACATTTGGACAAATTGTCAACTTGTCTAAATATACTTTATGGCAATGAAAAACAACTTTGTGTTGAAAGGATCAAAATTTCAAGAAATTGATCACAAGTTATCTAGATTCAATCTACATAGATTAGAGAATTTCTTCTGTTATCTTAGTGACTGTTTATTTGACTCATTTGTTGTTCTTCTTCACTTTCATTATAGTTCAACTGAAATATGACATGGAATTGTAAACCAGTTTTGACATTTCTTATCTCATGGACATGATGTTGCTTTGCATTCATTGCATACAAAATTTACTCCTGAATACCTTCAGGATCTTCATAATGTTAATGATCTTGAAATGTACTTGAAAGTATTGTTTGCACCTTCTTCCATTTGTGCTCCATCTACAATTAGCTTATGGGGGAATGCATTTTTTATCAAATGGTTCTCCAAGTGGTTATTAGTTCCAATCAATGTTTGGCTATCTACAAATGGCCAAGCATATGTACGGTTCAATTCAGATATTCATGGCTATCAATATAATATTTTTCTACATAACCAAAATCCTGCATGTGGACATTTTGAACCACTCTTGTTACATAGCACAATAGATAGTGTAGCTTCAATAAATAGAATGATTGGCCCATGAATTTTCCCATACAAATTTTCACATGGACAGTTTGACATATTGTCAATTGAGAAAATCTTATTTGAACAAGGCTTCATGATATATCGAAAAAATTTCAATCGCTGTCATGACTCTTTGTTTGAGTCTATTTGCACGCTTGCACCATGGTTTGATATGTCTAATATGAGAAAAACAATTGCAAAAACTTTTTTACAATTGTTTCATTTGCAATGATGATAGAGATATCAATTGCTTACAACAACAACTTAGTGCTAAAAACATTGTACAAGAGCAATGTATCAATGATTGGAAATCTTATATTATAAATTTATCAATGCCATATGCACATGGACATATAGCAGGAAAAGGTTTCACAATACAATTGATATGTGAACTCCTTGATGTTAACATATATATCTGGAATATAGAAACAAAAGATATTTTCTTGAGATTCTATTCATCAAAAACTTGCTCCAAAGTCTTGTACCTTATGCATGTACCAATATCTAAATCACATGCACATTTCCATGCAATTTTGGAAATTCATAATGTTGAGAATATTAATGACAATGAAAATTCAACACAAATGCTCCAAGGAATCATGGAAAGAGATAACTGCAAGCTGATCTCAAGTGTACCTTGTAGATATCTTGCTAGCAGAGAATCTAGGTTTACTTGATGTTCTACTCAATTAAAGCATTTTTCAGTTGACAACACAATAATAATAATAATAATAATAATAATAATAATAATTGTTGTAGTATCAAAGAATTCCATATCATCAAATGAGGATAATAATTCTTGTTCAATGGAGACATAAATAATAAATAACTCTCTACTTCTTTTTCGAATGCTTATAGTAAGCGGTACACTCACAACAATTGAAATCTGCAATACAAGCACAAGGTGCTATAATACAAGAAACACAAAAGCAACATGTAAAGTCAAATAAAGCAATTGAGGCATATTTTCAATCAATTCAAGACACACCTACATATGCAGTTACACTTTTGATAGATTGTCTTTTGGAAAGGACATGCAATCGATTAACAAATATGTATTATCTACTATTTGCTATATGATGCATGCTTCAAACTTCAAATCCATTAAACTCAATGAAAAAATATGAAAATCTTGTAATAATGCAATACACAATGAAAAATTCCCTACATTTGCATCACCTCTTTATATTCGACGAAATGAAAGATTGATCTTCGTTGCACAGTTGACATATTTGGAAGAGAGGTTAGTGGCACCAAGGGTGGATTTTTCACAAATAAGACAAATTGGCCACAAAATATCGCAAATTTGATTAACTTGAACAATTATCAATGTTCCTTCCAGTCTAGATAGAATTTAGAGAGCATTACCTAGATATATTGATGATAACATGACAGTGGGAATTATGCTAAAAAGAAAATTGGAATACAAGAATGCCTATTTGTCTGGAAATATTTGACCCAAGAAAGTGATGTGTGCATTAAATGACTTGTGAAACACATCTCTATACAAGAGAAAACAAATAGTAATCAACTATGAATGGAAAAAACAATTTGATCAAAGTAGACAAGATCATCAAAACGATAGTCCAAAAATGAAGGAACTAGACTCACCATATGCAGATAATGATCTAGAGTGACAAACTGAAACATTTGTACATGGTTATTCAAAGGCCCACCTTATCCACGATCTTGATACAATAATAATATAGATTACACCTTTTGAAGGGTTTCATCCCCTAGGCATTTTTCAAGATAAATTATCTGGAGAACTGAACTTCTTGACACTATTCTTTGGATCAAATCGCCCTACTAATGTTATCAATCGCTTGCACAATAAGAATTGGTGCACATGTCTGGTGACTTTTCAACATATATTGAATACATATTTTTGAAATCAATTCATATTTTGATAAACCATGTTTCTAACTCAGATTGGATTTCTATTCGTAAAGGATAGCTAAAAGGACAAAAACTAGTTGCTAAAGATGTTAAAAATAAAAACAATCTTTAGAAATTATTAAAGTCACCAATTGCATATAATGTTTAAGAAGCATTCAGACATCGCTTGATTATTTTGAACATTTACGGAAAGATATATTTACAATGATACGATAGCTTGGTCCACCAAATTTCTTTGTGATGTTCACTGAGCATCTTTGGGAACCATTGATAAATGCATTAAAAATACGAAGTACTGACTCCATAACAAATCATGCAAGAAACTTCGATGATGAATGCATTGAAACATTGATCAAATGTCCACCAATCATATGTAGTTGATATTATAGGCATAGAATCTTATCACAGCGTTCCTTGATAATAAAAAAATAAATTATTTGGTCAAGTACAAATTATTTTTTATTACAAGTTTCCAAAGTAGAGGAACAAAGCATGACCATGGATTACTTTGGATTAAGAATGCGCCAATATATCAACAATCCCTTGATGTCGATGTCATAGGTTTCATTGATCAATATTTGACTTGTGATTCAATAATTTTGTCAAATCAAATGATTCAATTTCAAACTCATCACCACACAAAAACTTGCTAAAAACATAAAAATTCTAGTTGTAGATTTGGTTTCCCTATCCCACCGATTGATTAAACTTGTATCTTGCATCCTTTGTGCAACGAAAAAAATGATATGCAAACAATGGAAAAGAAACATTCATTTCTTCTACAAGACAAATTCTATTCAAAAAACATAACATTTTCCATGTTTTTAGCCGATCTTGGAATTACAAAATAAGAATACATTATGCTCTTATGATTTTGTATTACTCAGCCAATTGTACTGCTCAAAAGAAATCCTTGCGATGTGTGGATAAAGGCATTTGCAAAAAAATCCCTTCGTTGTGGCAAGCAAACACAGATGCTCAATTTATTTTAGATGCCTATGTTGCGGTAGCATATTCCAGCTTTTATATGACAAAAATGGATCGCTCCATGAAAACTTCATTCAAACAAATTCGAGAAAATTGCATATCTTACGGAGACAACAAAATTGAAACTATTCGTAAGCTTGGAAATACATTGATAAATATGCAACAAATGTCAAGTCGACAAGCAGTCCACATTTCTCTATCATTGTCTTTGTATTCAACTTCTAGAAAAACAATTTTCATTGACACTGCTCTAGCTGAAAGAAAAAAAAAAAAAAACATATGTTCTAAAAAGACCTATTTTGTTAGAACAAGAACCCGATAATCTGAAGATATTGTTTGCATGAAAACTGGTGATAGATATGTTGCACGTCCCAATTCCCTTGAGCAAGTTTGCTTGGCAGAATATATTTCCTCTTATTCAATCACAAAAACAACATAAACAAGAAAACCAAAATGTGCATGTGTCATAAGATCCATTCGATATAATGAACACAGGGACCTAGAAGACCATTATAGAGAAAAAAACTATGCTTTACATTCCATATAAGGAGTCTATATACAAATTAAATAAAAATGAAGAAACACGGACTGAAGCATACTTTTCTCATAAAAACATTATTGATGTCATAGAAAAACAATTTTCTCGTTTAGTCACACCATGTGGTGACATTGAAAATTCTTCCACTACAATTGCATCCCAAAGTGATGAGATATTTATGCTTCACTTGCCATTAGAAACTAAGAATAGGGATTTTTCTAATGAAAAATATGACATTCAACAAAATTTGCATGAGAAAATGCAATTAAAAAACACTCAAACTAAATATACAAAAAACAATGAATTCATTAAGAATCCCTTTGTTTTGGACACATTGGCATACCATGAAATATGAAACAATTAAATCAAGAGCAACAATCAATAATCAAGCAAATAGTTCTATGGAAAAAGAATAATCCTGGAAAGCATTTCTATTTGTTCATCACTAGAGGTGCAAGTACAGGAAAGACATTCACTGCACAAGCACTTTACCATGCAATGGTACATCTTTATAACAAAGACTAACAAAGTGACCCTTTGAGAAAAAAGATCTAATACTTGCATTTATTGGCAAAGCTACATATATTGCACATGGTGTTACAGTCCATTCATCTTTTCATTTGCCACTTTCACCATGTCACATGGTGCCATTTGATTCTAACACACTCGATGTATAGAGCAAAGAATACGAACAACTTAAATTTCTGTCGATAGATGAGGCTTCACTAATTGGGTCTCTATTGCTTTATAACATTGACAAGCAACTCCATGAAATTATGCATACTTCAGCTTCCCCATTTGGGAACCTTGACATAATATTATATGGTGACCTATGTCAAGCACAAACTGTACGTGATTGTTGGATATTTGAACAACCACATCTTAAAGGAACTAGTGCTCCTTACAACTTTTGGAAAGAAAATGTGAAAACTTATGAACTAAAACAAGTAATGGGACAAGAAAATAAAGAATTTGCATACATCTTAAATAGAATCAAGACATGTTCACATATTGATGATTATCTTGCATTCTTGTGCAAACATTGTTATAGATCGGCACCAAATGATCCAACTTTTTCATACCTGTTTTATTTAAATAAGAATGTACATGAACATAATGAAATAATGTTGTCTCTCATCAACAAGGAAGCAATTATATTAAATACATATGATAGAACAATTGAATCAACAAATATACATCACAATAAACAGATCAAAATGTAGTTGTCATCTTCTATTGTGCTCAAAGAAAATACACTTATTGAACTAATTGGCGAAAATTACAATATGCAGGATGGCTTGGTGAATGGTGCTGAAGGAATTTTTAGAGCATCAACGACATTTGAAAATGGCACAATTTGGATTGAATTTGCTAATCCAATTGTTGGCACTATTCAGCGGGAAAAAATGGCACATCTGTATAAAGATGGAATAATGTCTCTGTGGACACTTGTTACTAGAGTTTGCATGAATAATGAAGCAAACAAAAAAATTAGTTTTACAAGAGAACAATTTCTTGTTCAACTGGAAAGTGCATGAACGACACATCAATCACAAGGGTTAACAATGGATAAATTGGCTTTTGACCCAAAAGGAGTTAGGCAACATGGACTTGTTTATACTCCACTTTATCATGTCAAAGATATTAAGTCCTTGTATTTATTAACCAAATTGGAACATAGTAACTTTTCCCTGAATGGAAAAGTTCTTATTTAGCTAAATAGACAAACAAAATGTGTAACACCCTCCTCCCACATCTACCCAAGCAACCAGCCAACCGGGGTAAACATGTTACGAGAGGCCATTATGATAAGATTCAACCTCCTTGGCGACTTTAAGGAAATGGAATCGATGGAACATCACATACAATCATCCAACTTCATCCAAATAACCTTAAAGGGACAAGCAAACCACTCAGACTGCCTATCCCTGGGTTCCATTGCTGTTTGAGAGACTTAAGGGAAGGGTAATGCTCCCTAGACACTGCCCAAGTGAGTTAGTTTCAGGACTAATGCTCCCCAGACACTGCCCAGGTGCTTTATAATGCTTCCCAGACACTGCCCAGGCAAGTTAGCTTTAGGACTAACGCTCCCCAGCCACTGCCCAGGTGCTTTATAATGCTTCCTAGACACTGCCCAGGCAAGTTAGGCTCAGCACTAATGCTAGCATTCCAGGATTTGAGCCACCTTTTTCGGACCAGAGCGCAGGACACTTCCCAGAATGGAATGATCACTTAGAATTAGTAAGCATGCAAGGAAACATTGATGCAAAATAAATAATATGAACAAGATCATCACCAGACCCCTACTAGCCATGACAGGCATTTCGTCAAGCATATCATCAACATCTAACCTACATGTGTAAATAACATAATTAAGTGTAGGGATCTCATACTTATCTGAGAATCACTATGAATCAT
>APFE030136913.1:0-18805 GCA_000404065.3 Pinus taeda
TATTTCTGCAATTATTTTCAGTTTATAGAAGAGTCACATTGGCTGAAGCATACAAGTGACAATTCTCTTCTGGATTGAAGCATAAAAAACCTTATTATGCATAAAAACATTCAAGGGAAAGGTAATCAATCAATATTGTCTTCAACCAAGGTGACATATTTGACGAGCCATGTTTTTTTTTACTTGCTAACACTTGTGATCAGCTGATACCCCTTTGGTAATTTTCCCTTGAGAGTTTTAGAGCATCATCAAAGAACTCACACAATGTTCAATTTGATCCTCTGGTGAAGAAAATGTTAGAGGTCCATGTAGATACATAAAGGAGAACCCCAACAAGTATCCTTGCTAATCTGGATCATAACAATATAGGGAAAAAAAATTCTCAGACAAAGAGGAATTGGCATCCATGCTTTTACCCTAGAAGACCATGAATAGCCCTTAGAAATGAAGCTAGTCTTATATCAAATTTTTGGAATGAAGGATAGAACCTGAGAATAAAAGAAATAGGGAGAATCAAATTGACAATTTTGTAGCATTCTAGAATCGATGCAAACATTGAAGCCACCTTCCTCATTGAGAGAAGGAACTCAACCTTCTAATTGGACAAAAAAACTATTCCTTGACATTGTTACTATACAACATTCAAAAAAAAAAATCATGATTAAATTGTGCCTCTAGACCCTTGAATTTAGAATTTGATTCATAATTTCAAGAAAAACACAATAGAATAAGGCAAAATACCTTGCATCTTAGAAGCTTAGACCATATAACTGTAGATGAGGAGAAAACTAGTGTGAAAATGAATGGTACAGATATTGTATCATAGAATACATTGTTGATGGTCTTGTGTAGCACCAATGGTCGATCGGAATGATAAATCATTATAGGACCCTTACACCTCTCATCTCTCACCATGCTTGGCTTTATACTGAAATGGTTGTGGTAGCGACTATTGTTCACCAATATCACAACTTGGATAAGTTTTTAGAAATCCAAAAAATGGGACATCCTATAGTTCTTAAAATTGGTGGGAGTCACATGTCAACCTTGCAAAAGTGGTTGAACTTGCAAAATTTTATGGTTGTAATGAAATTAATTTCAATTGTGGTTGCCCCAATGAAAGAATAATTCTTCATGGATGCTTTGGTTCCGAACTGAGTGGCAAAACAAATGTGAGTTTTGAGGCATAAAGTGATGAGGTTGTAGAGACTTTAAAGATTGCAAGGTCAGATTTATAGGTCCATATCAATACAGCAAGGTTGCAAACTACTCTGTATACCTTTGATACCGTGAGTCATTGCATTTGAGCCATGGGATTTTACGAATAAGGAAATTGTCAAAAATTCATGTTATAAGAAGTGGCATGAATTGTAGGATGGATTGTTAGAATAGTTTTCAAAGAGAGACTATTAGGGCTATTGGGAAGAGCACAAATACCTATGTAAATTAGAAATTGAATGGAGAATTAAAAGGGGTACACTTCTATATATGACACAGTTTATACCAACATGAAGAGTTATCTTGACATTGTTTGAAGAGGAACCATCTAACAATGAGTCAGTGTAATATGAGCTAATTTAATTGAGCTGACATGTCAAGCAAGGTGGAATATAAGTAAATATGTATTATTTAACAATCTAACTTTCAAGTACATACATCGTTAGAAATAATGGGTGGGTGCTTTCTAATTTGGAATTCTGGAGTGTTATTGTGTATTCTGTTGCCATTGTGTTAATTTGGGTAGCTCAATTTTAGTTAAATATTGCAATAAGGATATATTTGCCATATTAGGAACCACAACCTTCCATTTATGAGCTAACGAAATGCCGGTTCAAACCTATGGAGCACCACCTAATTTTTGGATTCTAGTGGTAGCTTTTGAGACGCTAGAGCCTCGTTTAACATCATTCACTTCTTCTCCCCACAAAATAGGGTTTTGAATGCTTTCCACCTTAATTTCTCTACCTGCTTTCATCCCTTAGCATTGCAGTGTCTACAGATACTAGATCACACTGATGGAGTCAATTGAGGTTTTACAAGAACCTATGAAGCAACAAGGCATGAGATAGTTGTGCACTGTATTCATCAATAAAAACTTACATATCACATAATTAATAGAAATATATACCAAGCATTGATAGGTCTGTGGATGAAGGAAACACATATGTTGGAGGTCTTTTGTTCCTATGAATTGGCCGAGGGTTTAGAGTAGGAGGTTCCACAAACAACTCTATTTCTGAAGGAAAAACTCTCTCTAGTCGTGGAATTACACACTTTTCATCCCATTGCACTTGTGATTGAAAATATGATGAGTGCCAACAAGATTTGACCTTAAAACATTGACAAAAAATGTCAAAAAGGATACATAAACAACTGGTACTTGTGAAGTAAACATTTTATTAATAAGAAAGATAAGTTGAATGAACCACCTAAACAACCACTACAATAGCTACAAGAACTAACTATGGTAAGCATACACACCTCTACACACAAAGATGTTTGAGCAGATTCCGTGTTACATTAGCTTGCCTAATGTCTATGTGAGATGCCAAAGTCCTAACTAGAAAATTCAGAATATAAAGCCTCATGCCTTGCAACCTCAACACCCTCAAGCTGCTCCATTTAATCTAGCCCCTCATCCCAATATTGGTGTTGAGGAAGGTTTGGTTCAAGTTGTTAGGAAAAACTCTCGGGGAAATAAGATTGATGCAACCCAAGAGTCACATGCCTCCTGCCCTTAGTTTCAGCTCATCCAAACCATGGCAGGTCTCAAGACTCACAATCACAATTCTCGACCATATGATACTAGCTATTCCTCTCATGGAATCACACCTTATGGCTCTAGAAAGAGGGTCCATACCCCTTTGTCCCATAAAAACTACGAGTACTAAGATCTTGAGGATGCCCAAAGGGAACCAAAGGTGCATAACATGCATGAATAATTTTTCTCACATCCTTGAGGGCCCGGAAACATCCAATGTTTTCAATACTATTGCAGGGCCGCCAAAAAGTTCAGACAAGTATGATGATGTATCCATCCTACACAAAGTTCAATGATAGTAGTGTCGTCCATATAATGGGACTTACAGAATCTTACTGCAAGTTAATCTTTAGAAGGATTAAATGTGGTTTTCAAGCTTTGGATATGTTGTCTGCAAAATGTTAATATTTTTGGGCTCATTCTTAAGAATTCTTTGAATTGTATTTGACCAAATGAAACCTCTTTTGTCTCCAACCATGATGATGGCAGAGAGGGTGTTGCAACTCTAGTTCACCCTTATATTGCCAAGCTAGTATCAGATTGGGATGCTTACCCCTATCAATGTTTTTTCTTGGTTTTACTCAACTTGGACAACTATATGCTTAATCTGACCATAATCTATGCTTGCAATGGGGTACGTAAGCAATAAATTTTTCAGAAATGAATAGTTGACGGGCTCCAAGAAGCTCATTGGCACATAGAAATTTTTTAACACGGTCAATATTCATGAAAATAAGAAAAGGATTTTCCCAATAAGGCTAAGTACACCTGAAAAAGAGGCTTGGTTCTCCATTATATCTCAACTCAAACTTCATGATCCTAATAAATACAAGCATTGCTATTGTTTACTTTATGTAAATCTCACAAGGGAAATGAGTTGGTCCTCAAAACCTAGATCATATTATACTTTCTGGGCAGATAAGAAAAGATGATATAACTTTACTAATGTCCAAGTAGTGATAAAAAAATATTGGTCAATGGGACTAAAAAGTACAATCCATTGTAGGAACATGTCGGAGTTTTCTATCTAACTGATATTTTAGCCTAAATTGTCATGGACCTCTCAA
Organism: Pinus taeda; assembly: GCA_000404065.3. NCBI lineage: Eukaryota > Viridiplantae > Streptophyta > Pinopsida > Pinales > Pinaceae > Pinus > Pinus taeda. Next base: position 3,829 of record APFE030136913.1, read on the forward strand.
CTTTGCCTTCCTTAATTACACTACTATTAACTGAACCAGGTGACAAAAACACTATAGCCATTCAACAACATTGCAATGTGTAACTGAGAAAACTAGTTAGGGCTTTTGGTTATATTTTTTCCTGAACAAACAAGATCTTGTATAGACACTGATAATTTAGCAAAATTCTTGTATTTTAAGATCTGTAGCCTGTGCATTATAGGTGAAAATATAAGGAACTAATTCTAATTCTGTATCATGTGCCTTGTCTTTCTAAATGATTTTATACTGTGACAAAATGCTATTTATGCTCTTTATGTAATTGAGTTTTTCTGTCAGGAAAAGGACAGAGGACACCTCAATTTTGACCTCCAACTAGTTCATGCTCTTGCTGTCATATATATAGGCAGAATTAGATTATTTTCATTCCACATAAGGAAAAATTTATTTACAAATGAGGCACAATAGTACGCATGGAAAAAAATTGTAAGTATCCTCTGTATGGAGAAATACTGCGAAGAAGTATGCTTTATTGTTGCTTCTATAGTTTCCCTCACTACTAGCTTTAGTCATGTTAAAAGACTCAGTTCTTCATAGATCCCGAATAAGGCACATAAGGTTTATATATGCATTCATCCAATAAAAAAAGATAAGTAAGCCCTAATGTACCTTGTGATTTAGATAAGCAAATACGAATCTCCATAATTTCTTGTGTTATGGTGTATCCTGAGCACAGGATTATAAGACCTTCATGCATGGATGAACTTTGCTCTTATAAAGACTGAATTCGTTGACAATTTTCTGCCCTTCAAACATTTGATGTCATATGCATTTGTCCATGCTAGAGGTACTTTCCTCATTGCACCTAAACAAATGGCAAACGAAATCATGTGCCCAACACCTTAATAAGAACAAATCAGGTTTCTTTCGATCAAGCAGTGGCTCCAAGTGTCTTCTCCACTTGACCACTGAAGATATGGGAATGCTACAACCACTTCCTTTTTATATCAAAAGATTTCTTAAGCAAGCATGTGTGTTGTGGCCTTACAGACCCTGACTCTACATCTAGAGATTCAAAACTGGAAAACTTACTCTGAAGCATGACTAGAGAATCCTCTAGAAAGGTGCTCTCAACATAACACTCTTTTTGTAATAAGAAAATATCTCCAAACTCAGCAGACAATTTATGTAGTAACCTAGGGTGGACATCAAAGTTTCCAGCAAACTTTCCAATGGTAGTCACCAATCATGGTCTTGGGTAGTATGTTGACATTTGTTTCTTACATCTTTATGTTGTACTTTTGAGCTTCTTTTCCTCTCAAAGCCTATAAAAGAATAAGCTTAGTTCTCCTATCATTTTAGACTCAACTATAACTCAACTCATAAAGAAAAAGAAGCCAAGACCCCTATGTCGATGGATCATTAGTAAGGCTCCAGAGCATTAATGCATTTGTACATCATACAATGATAAATATTGAATGTGAAGCAAGTCTTACACTCTCTATAGTGACATGATCTATAGTTCTTATATCAGTTGAGCTGAATTTTGGAAATTGTATGACTTACAGTAGCTATAGGCATCAAGCGATGAAATCATTCGATATTTATAACACAGTTAACCCTCTTTTCGTTTTTCTATACTAAGCCTTATGTAGCAGAGTAGAGCTTCTGCCAAAGACATGTTTGTAAGCAATGATATTGGATTGTTCGAAAGGATTCATGGTCCTAGAAGTTTGAAAACCAAAAAGCTATCATAGAACCCTATACAGTGAATATCATTGGTTACCTCACAATAATATGTTGCATCAATTCTGCTATGTGTGACACTTCTCTACAACTCAACATCATCTATGATCTCATTTCAAGTATAGTATTATGCATGGTATTACTATAGTCCAGTATCCATAATGATATGTTGTACCCTCAGTAAATTAATGATTTTTTTATAGCATTGTTCACAATCAAATTTGTGAACAAGAGATATGGAAACATTTGATAGCTTATCTTTTGAAGAAGCTACAGGGCTTTTTCGGTAAAAGAAATTCCAGCACCTTAGATTTTGAAAAGGGGTGCAACACCCTTGAAACCTTTTTTTTAAAGAACAACTAAGTGAAGAAGTGCACGGAACATTGGAGAAGATCTCTATAACAACCCCTATCAACATGAAAGTTGAGGTGCCTTGAAGAAAGTGCATGAAAGATTCTATACGAGCATGATAAGTAGATGAGGTGTTGATTTTGACATCTGTCACCTAGAGATGGAGGATAATTGAGATATTTTGAAATAATCTCATGTGAGAATTTATTCTCCCTGATTGAAGAAGAACCATGACAATTCTTCAAAATTTTCCACTTTGACCTAGAGCTTCCTTGAAGTTTACTGTTGCAATTTCCTCATGAAAAGTCTCATCCCTTGCTTGAGAAGCTCATCATTGAAAGCTACATGATCACATGAAACAAGTCTTCAAAGGGAGCTATAGAATCCTTGGAAGTATGACCTAATGACTCTTCTTGCCAAATGTTTATTGATAAGGGAAATAACTTAGATATATCCCTGTTATTTGAAAGACTACATGAAAATTGCATGATCATGACTTTCGTTATATTTTGGCAAGGTCACCTTTTTATATATATCCAGAGTAAGTTACAGTCAAGCCATAAAGGTACATATATTGATGATATTTGATTGATGATGCTCTCAAATAAAGAGGGAGATGACCTAGCCTTGATAATCTATTTCATGCACTTAAGATCTGATGATGAAGTTATTGTTTTGCATATGGATATCTAGTGGGATCCACGATGTCCTAGATAAATGCATCGCTATGAAGACTCTATCTATATATTTATAGCTACTTAGTAAGATATCTGAGTGACTTTATTGTCTATAATTTGAGGTACACTGATGAAATCCAAGATTTCATGAATATTTTGATGCTGGATGGGTTGGCAGTATGATGGATGGAAAGGGAACATTTAGTACTATATCTCTTGATTCAGTTGCTCTGAAAGAACTATTGAGGTTGATTGTATAAAGTAACAAGCAATGCTTATTACGAAGCCATTTCGGTTGAAGAATTTCTTCAGTGAGCCATTTGAGCACGTGCTATATTGTGATATTCTTAAGAGAATCCATACTCCACATATATTATGTACCACTTTATGGTGTATTGGAAAGCTACCTAGATTCATCATTGTTGAATGAGAATATTACTTTCTTCATAGAGAGGGTGGGAGTTGTGGATAAACCTTACTAGGAGGGTCTGATTGAACATTGATCTCTGGGAGCTCTTGGGAGCTTGCAGTACTTCTTGAGAGCTATGAGTGATAATAGGGTAAGTGGTTCACCTTCCCGTGTGATACCACATGATGGTAGACATGTGTGTAGGGTGAGTGGTTCACCTTCCCTTGTGATACCTCATGATGGTAGACATGTTTGTAGGGTGAGTGGTTCACCTTCCCCTACGATTAATGAGATATGCAAAGGATGAGTGGTTCACCTTCTCCTATGGCATATGAGTACGATGAGTGGTTCACCTTGTTAAAATTGGAAACTAGGGAGAAACTCCCTGTGGGTCATCTTATTAATGGAAATTGGTATTTTTCTTGCATACCTCTCATTGAGAGGTGTAGGATTGATCTAAAGATCGTCCAATTTTGATAAGTATTCATCGAGATATGAATTTATTTGTGTTATGGGATGATTCGTCAAGGTTGGCCAACAACCAAATAAACTCCACAAGTGCTTAATGTTCTAGTATAAAAGGAGATGACTTGAGAGTCATTTTAGACACACACTTCTCCTAAGAACTCTCTCCACTCATCTGGGTTAGGTGGTTAAAGAGATCAAGAGGGAGAAGCCCTATATGCAGCAAATCAAGGTTCCCTAGATGCAGTTGAAGAGAGGAACACCTAGTTGCAATTGTAGGGGATCTAGTCATGCCCTAGCTGCAGCAAAAGAAGGTCTAATACAATCATATAATTTTCATTGAAGGAAGGCTCCTATACACTATATAGAGGAGGCCTATTTGTGATCTTAAGAAGACCTAACCACTATCATATCAAGCCTTAGAAGTAGTAGCCTAGAAGAGAATGAGAGGAGTTTAGGAGTGTGGACAATGTGGAAGAAAGGGATACAAAGTGCATCCATTCATGAGTAATACACCTCTAAAATAGCTGAATTTTATAAGGGAGAAGGATTGGGTTAATTTTTCCATTACAAGGCCTCAGATTTCAACAACAGGAGGCTAGAGCCATGTAGGATAGTTTTGGGTGGTGGATAAGCCTTCTCCTTGTGGTAGCTTCCTCCCATAAGTGAGCCGTAGCTAGGAGGAGATGCTATAGCTTAGCCATGGGCCTAAAGGGCACTTTTAGGAGGCAAAAAGACACAGGCAGGTTTTTGTGTGAACATGAGGCTATAGGGAAGTGTTTGGAGGCCTAGAAGGTGGACTTAACAATAGCGTAGGAGAAGATATATGTGTGGGAGAAGGTCACGCTATTTAGGGTGTCTTGAAGTCAAGGAAGATGGGATGTAACAGGCAGTAACGAAGCCTTAACTAGTGACCTAAGAGCAGAGAATAATCACCAGCCCTTGAAGAAGCAAAGGTATGTATTTATGTTGATTTGGGTGCTAGAGGATCAGTCCTAATATGGACAGAATTATTGCAGCCCCTAAGTGCCATGTATTCAGGTCAACATGAGCAGTTGGAGATATACCAGTTTTCCTTGCAGCCTGTTGGAGCCAATTGGAAGAAAATTGGTACAGAAGCATGCAAGGGACAACAAACTAACATTGTGACATTTGTATGGTACTTAGTAGCAAGTACACCTAGCATGCAAAGGTACAACATGTCTAAATGGTAAAGCATAGACAACTACAAGCATGGTGATGCATGGCACAACAATGAAGTTTGATGGAGTTAGTAAATGGGACAGCTAGTAGAAGGTGTAGTAGTCATAATTTCCAGCATTTTCATGATGGGTGCAACATGGTGCAACACGGTAAGGTGTAGCATGATGACGAGATGGAACACAATGAGAGGTGAAGGACTCACCTTTGAGAAGCAATTGAAGCAGCATGGCTTCAACTGATCTCATATAGAGATGATCTGTTCTCTTATTTAGAAAGTCTAAGTGTTGACTTCTGTTGTAAATGTACTCTCTCTCTCTTTGTTGAACTATTAAATAACATATAAGAAGAATTGATCAAGGGTTTCCCCACATTGGGGTTTGTCCCTGGCTAGAGCCACATATTATCTCCTCTTGTCATGGCTTCTCTTTGGTGATTTATTTTTCTGTTCTATCTGCAGTTTACTTTATTGTTGATGTGATTGCTAATTTGGAAAATATATTGAGCTAACTGTGAAAATTGAATTAAATTTCTCTAAGCATAGAACGTACCTAAAATTAACACACCTTCTCCTATGGATACCCTACGTGAGAGATGCATTCAGGAATCTTCTTGTGGACATGTTGGTGGAATGTGGTTCATCCTTTCCCCACATGTAGGATGCTTATTCCCTACGATTGATGGTTGACATGTCGATGGTATGTGGTTCATCCTTTCCCCATGTGTAGGATCCTTCCTATGATTATTGATTGGCATGCATGTAGGACATGGTTTATCCTTTCCCTACTCTTGGTTTGCATGTGTGTAGGATGTGGTTTATCCTTTCCCTACGTATGGTTTTGACATGTGTTTGTAGGATGTGGTTTCTTCTTTCCCTATGTATGGTTGTGAAATGTGTTTGTATGATGTGGTTCTCCTTTCCCTACATGTGGTTGTGAGCAAGATGTGATATATTGTTTCCGTGCTAGTGTTCCTACACCATCCTACCCATGTAGTCTGGGACACATGGGAAGTACCTACCATCTGGCCAATGAGTTTGGAAAAATGGTTTGGGACCATAGCCGTACCGATGGATGGATCATGTACTATCGTACTCTCTATGTCTAGGATGAATGATCTTCAACAAACTTGATTACTTGGGACCAAGTTTGATTACGGTTTTACATCTAGTTATATGGATTGACTTTTTTCGGTGGAGAGTGGCAAGGTATTGTGACTCACTCTCAATCAATTATTATTCATTATTCTTATCAGTGTTCAGCAGAGTAGAGAAGAGAAAAGATACAAAGATGGCACGTGAAATTAGGATAGTTGATGATGACCAGGTGGCATGATAGACTGCCAGATGGAATTCTCCCTAGTTGAGAGGAAGTGTTAAAATTGGAAACTAGGGCCAAATTTCGCCATTGGAAAACTCATGTATTGGTGATGATTATTTCATTGAATTCCTTTTTTTTAGAGGACCAAAAATGACCTAAAGATCATCAAATTTGGACAAGCAAGAGTTTGTTTCTGAATTTATGTCCACTAAGGTGCAAATTGTCAAGGTTGGCCTCATCATCATAAAGCCCAATGGTCATGTCTTTTGACCCGCAACAATTTGTATATATAGAGGTGCCTTCAACCTCATTTGATACATTAAAGGGATCCAATTTATATCTAAGGTATCTGAGCTCTTGAGGAGGCTTACAGGTTGTTTGTTTTTGGTTTCTTCCTCAACAAGTAGGGTTAAGATTCCTCAGATAAACAACCACAGGATGATGAAATTTCAGGGCAACTTGTATGTATAATCTTGTCATTACAGGTCCAAATTCAACTTCCGAAAGTCAGGTCATGTTTGGGTATTGACTTTGAGTTTATCTATGGTCAATTTAAGGAAGAATTTCTCCCTTTCTATGTCTGCACTTCAAAGCCATTACTTTAGGTAGGTCTGCAAGCATGCACCAAGTTAGACAGAGGGGTTGAGAAGCTTATCTTAGGTTTAGATTAGTTCTAAGGGCCAGTGATGGACAACCTCTTTCTTGCCAAGGAAAGCTACAGTTGAAAGGAGGGTTTCTTGATCAATTGAATGGAATAATAGTGGACTGTAAGAAACCCTAACTATATATTAGCTGACTATTATTGACAACATGATGATATTGTTGTTTTCGGCTATTAACTTGTCCAAGGGAAATCATATTGGATCTTCAAATTGGTAATTCATTTTGACATTAAATTATTGTAATTTCTCTCTCTCTTGAACAATTGATATTATTAATAAGATAAAGTATTGATCAAGGGTTTCCCCATCTTGGGGTTTTTCCTTGGCTTGTGCCATATCCTTGTGTACTCTTATCTTGGCTCGTCTTTTGCATCTTCCATCTATGTTCTTCCTTTAGGTACTGTCATTATAATGATGTCTTATGTGATTGATAATGGAAACATGGGCTAATATGGATCTTTGAAGTAATTGTCCTAAGAGAAGAACATGTTAACCTAAAATTAACAAGATCTAACGAGTCCTGGTTTGATCGGTTCTGGTTTGAAACCCAGTTTGATAGTTGGACCAGTCCGGTCACGGTTCTAGTTTTGAATACTATGTTCTGAATATTGTAATAAGCTAATAGTGTCAAAGAGAAATAGTTAGAAATACGCGAGACCCATTACCTAGCTTTATGTGTTGCAAAGTTTCAAGATTGAGAATCTGTAGTGTTTCTTTTATCACATCACAGTGGAGGGATACAAGGTCACTTGTCTAAGTAAAATCATTAAAAGTCTCCATCTATTTTGTGGCTAGAGGGAAAGATCTTCACCCTCTCACAACTTTTCCCTTCACATAAAGAGAATTTTAAAATCACGTCTATCATTACTCATGTCCCTAGGCATCGGAAAAGAATTATCTAAATGTTATACACATTGACATGAAGTTGGTTGCAGTATAATTCTGATGAGTGCAATGTTTCCAGATCCATCATTTGAAAGCCAAAGAAATGCTCCATGGCTTGAAATGTTTTGTTAGGGCTTTTCCCTCAAAAAAATCGTGGAAGGTCATTCTAAATTACCCTTGGGTAGTGTTTATTTAAAGATAGTGTTTGTTAGGGAATTTTCAGAAATGTACACAAATCCAACATTCAAATGCCAAAAAAATATTGATGTTTTAGAATGGTTTTTTGGGTTCATTAATTATCAAATGCCACTAGAGAGTTGACTTGCAAATTTATTTATTTAGAGGCAAGTGCTCTAAAAAATACAATAGATTTATCAATAGCACATACCTCTTCACAATCCTAATAAAGGACTGTCATCTTGGATGCCAAGCTCTTGGTGGTAACAACGTAGGCCAAGTCTGGTTGTTCGGTAATCTGGAGCACGAGACCATGGTGGCAGGTACCTTGGCACCAAGGATGGAGCGATCCAAGCCAACTGTAGCTGGAAAAGCCCTGTTTCAGCAACAAGTATGTGTGAAACAAGACCATGACAATATCGACCACCTCCTTGGCCTTGGTTGTGTGGACATGGAGAAGCTGCAACTCTAGATCCATGGTGAGGGTGATTTTGTTGGCCTTGTCAGATGAGCTAAGGCAAAGGATCAAATTCCATGGCTGAAGCCTCCTCTAGGCATCCTGGGGTAGATAAGAAAGGAAGTGAAGGAGCACAACCATGGTTGATTCTAAGCTCCCACTTGCTGGATGAAGGCAATGCCACAAAGGGTTTCTCGTCAATTTTAAGATCACCAAAGGAAAACCAGTGGTCGGATCCTTATCCACCTCCTTTCCATTTTTGTTCATTGCCTCCATCTTTGTTGTCTTTTCTGAGGCCGTTGTGGAATAATGGTGGATTTTACATGAGCATAATAGAGGATTTCATTGGATGCATATTATTCTGGTCGGGTTTATCCAAGTCTTTGAGGGTTTAGATGCTTAAGATCAAATGGATTCATTGATGTAAAGTCATGGACTCAGATTATTGAGGGAAATTTGAATTTGTTGTGGAAAATTATTTATAGTGAGATTGTTTCATATTTATTTTTTATCAAAGTTGGTTGATTGGTATTAAACGATAGATAAATATGTAGTTTTATATTAAATGTTTTATGATTTTCTTCTTATTCTAAAATTTATAGAGCTTTTTATTATTTTATTCATTCATAGTCATTAAAGTTTTTAATTTATTGGTTGATTAAAAATTGGTGGGTTGAAATTTAAAATGTTGTAAAATATATATTTTTTCTAATTTATTGAGAGTTTAAATTATAATGAATTGTTGAATATAAGAAATCAGTTTGGTTAAAAAGAAGAATTAAGGGGTTTTGATATGGGTTTCATGTGTTTCTAAGAGCAAAGTCATCTTTTGTTTTGTTTAGGATATAAAATTTTGTGTGTGATTTTAATTGTTTATTATGTGTTTTGCCTGAAGTGGATTTGTAACTATCATTATTGTTTCCTATGTAAATATTAATTTAGGTTGCATTATTTTGGTATCAAAGTAGGTTTGAGGTCCACATATGAATTGAAGAACAATGTTATCAAGGGAATTTGTTTGTTGGAGCTATAACAAGGAGAATTGCAAAAGAGCATATAAGGGAACTAGGAATACAAGCATAGTGTAGAGGGAAACATAGCCACAAATAAAATTCCCTAGATGTTGAGGTTCATGTTAACTAGACTGGATTCCATGGAGGAAGCTAAGAAAAGAGGGGTTGCAGTAGATATTCATGATGTGATTAATGAAAAGTGAAAATTAGAGACCCCATGGGAGATAAGGCTAGATGGTTTATTAGATTGGGAAGATGGAGAAATCCCTCGAGTTTGAGAAATTGAGCACCCCAAGAGAGTGAAGCATATATTCACAAAGTTGAAAGGGCATGCACCTTTTTCATGGAATAATGTATTTGGACAAACAAATAAGAAGGAAAGCTAAAATTAAGACTTGGGATGTGATAATTTCCAAACTAAATGGTATTCCACAGTTTATACTTGTTTGCTTGAAAACAATTATTCACAATGGTATAAAAACTAGGTTGAGTGTCCATCTTCGTATTTGGGATCATAATATTTAGAAATGCCTTTTTTTTACATTGTGTAGTTTAAATAAGGGAATATAAATAAGAATATGATAATTATTATCAACTAAAAATACATAAGCACATTTTTATATTTAAATTTAAATACTTCAATTATTTTCTAATTAAGTTTCCTCTATTTGAAATAAGTGGAGAATAATCCAACTTTTACCTAGGTGCAAGATTGGCAATTGAGCTCTGCTTTACAACCCCTACATGTGTTTGTAGAATTATGTATATAATAATATGGCTTTATAGTAGTCTATGTTTATACTAATTGATAAGCTTTAAATTAATCAACATACTTTGAATTCAAATTAATACAATCAATATTTCCTCAATGAACCTAGTGCAATAATCAACCATGGTATGTAACAACACCACAAAAACCCCACAAAACATAGTGTGTTGTTTCTCTAAGATGTGAGGAAAAAATTTATATTAACTCTTAAAACCCTTGAATATTAGTTTCAAACTCTCTTTCTTATTCCTCCTTCCAAATTAAGGAGTGTAAAACTATTATATATTGTAAACTTATACTCAATAATATTGTATAAAATTGTTATAGTTTTAGCATTATATATGTATTTCATAGGCCCCTTTGAGGGGGTTGTTAAATCCATCTAATATCTAACTTTTTAACATTGGCAAGGATTCAGAGGCTTACCAACCTTTAAGGGGGTAAGGGGTTCTGAATCCATCTATACCATTAAAATTTAGTGAAATGTAACACTTTAGTATCAAAATTACAATTTTCCATTTCTAGAGTGTTTAACATTACAGATGAGGGTCTTTAAATTTTAACGTTGTAGATGGACTCATAGACCCCATTGTCTCTAAATTTAACACTGCATATGGATTCAAAGAAGGGTGTCTCTGAATCCATCTGCAATGTTAAACTTTAGACACAAAATGGTATTCATAATTTTAACATTGTATATGGATTGAGAGACCCCTTTGTCTCTAAATTTTAACACCGCAGATGGATTCAGAGACCCCTGTAGTGAAATGTAACACTTTGGTATCAAAATTGCAATTTACCATTTCTAGAGTGACACAATAAAAAATTACTAACATAAATGACTAATTCATATCCTTGTTGTACTTCTTATTTGGTCATATTTTTATTCTTAGACTATAATAGTAATTGACGTTAATCATTATTAATTTTCTCACTTCCTATCTAGTCATATATTTTAATCCTAGACTAAATTAGTCATTTAAGTTAGTCACTTATTGTCTAGTCGTATATTTTATCCCTAGACTAAAATAGTCATTTTTAGTTTGGTCACTTAAAATTCCTTAAATTTAGTAGTAATTCACTTGAAATAATTGTGGTGACTAACTTTTTTAGTCACCTAGTCACTAATTTCATCATTTTCTACTAGTGGCATTGTAGGTTAATTTACCAATTGAATACTTGACCATTAGTCTTTATGTGTGTATTATGTTGAATATTGGCTCTAAGAGTATAACTAGATTGATTCTCTTCTCTCGGTATATTTTCATTTCTCGCTCTAGTGTTATTATTCTCCTCTTTCTTCAGTTCTTGCTTCTTACCCTCAATATTGAGTTCCTTTTCTGAAAACAAAAGAAGATAGAGTGTAGTCTATAAGACATGAAAAATGTTTAACACTAGAATATAAACTAAAGTATAATATAAGGGATTTATATGACATACACCTCAATATCAACAATGTCAAAGCTATTTTTCCCCATAAAAACAAGAAACATGAACAAGTTAATTTCTTCAGTTGGGTGATAGTGGCCGAAAATGACCTTTATAAAAAAAGCAAATAAAATGTCACCATAGAAAATAACACCATAGTAACTTAGTATTCAACCTTTAGGGATAGCTTAGGCACAATCATTCCAACTAAGTTACATGCTAAAAACCTCAAGTTGTAGATAACTCATGAAAACAAATAAGCTCAGATGTGATGTTTAATCCTTGTAATTTTATTCGAAACAACATTTCATTTTATAACACATTAAATTGGTCAAGTATATAAACAACATCAAAGTAAACTTTTCTAATAATCATGAAAATATTTTAACACAAAACAACTAAAAGGATTTCAACCAATATCGTGTATACATACTAATTTCATCTTCAATATTTGGTTGTTGTTTAAATGGACATGATACCAATTGTTTTGAATCTCATAGTTAAAATAAAGAAAAACAAAATAAATGTTCAAAATACAATCATACAATAAAGAGACAATATCATGGAATGTAAATTGCAATTATAAAAAAAATTGTCTACTTGTCCACCAATGTTTAGTTTGGCATTCCTAAAACATTTGCTTGCCCAAAATAATAAATAAAGTGAAAGAATCACATCATTAAAAACCATAGTAATCCCTATTAGAAACATTTCCAAATTCAATGGCTCAGGTGCCTGAAGGATCTCCAATAACAAATGAATCATATCCAAGTCATGCTTTGCATTGTCTCCCCATCCTTTTTCCGATTGCCTTTCCCAAAACCTATCGACACTAGAGTCAACTAACAATCAAAAGAAGGCATTGACATTTGTTTTTATATTTAATATCTATCAATTTTGAATCTAATTTTTTTTAACACTAAACAACTATAACACTAATATTATCTTCAAGTTTTGGATGTTGTTTAAATGGATATGATACCAAAGATGTTAAATTTTATAGTTAAAAGACAAAAAAAAAGTAAATGTTTAATACACAATAAAAAAATACAAAGAAGATATCATGGAATGAGTGTTACAATTATAAAAAGTTTTTTTTACCTATCCACAAGTGTCTACCATTTCTAAAATTGCTTTCCCAAAATAGCCACAAGGTGAAATAATCACAAAATTAAAAAACATAGGAATGCTTCCTAGAAACATTTCCAAAGACGATGGATCAGGTCCCTGAAGCATCTCCAATAATAAATTAATCGTATCCAAGACATTTTATACATTTTCTCCCCATCCTCTTTCCAATCCAAATTCTTGTAATCTGCCCACACTTGAGTTCGGTATCATTCAAATGAATTATTAAATATTTTGGTAGAAAAAGATGGATATTTGTCAAGCATGCTAACTGCATGGTACAAATACTCATAAATATTTGCAGAAAATAATATTAAAATATTTTATATTTTTGTAAAAAAAATTGGAGATTTGTCAAGTAGGCTAATTGTGTGGTACAAAAATTGTTCCCACAAATGTATCTATAAATACGGTGGATCTTCATCATAAATATTTGCAAAAGATTTGTTAAGAAGGAAACATGCACGACTTTAGGGTCTTAGTTGTATGAATGTTTGACATATTTGATGCAAATTTGGTTTTGTTCTTATTTATTTGAGATTTGAAGGCCCTTCACGTAGTGAGCCTATAATAAGAGTACCTCTACCACCATAACCCTTACACAAAGTTGGTGCTAGACTGCTTCCAGTCCTACAAGTTGCTACAAATTCAAACAATAGAGGACAGACCCAAATAGTATAAATTTACGAATTGACTGTTAACCCAACCATTGTTAGTGTGAAAGGAACTTCTATTGCTTGGATCATTTGGAGGGCCTAGAATGTTACCAACAAGATCACCTCTCTACTATTTTGAGTTGGCCTTCTATGTTTTCATATTTGATTGTGATTTTACTTCTGGTCTCTTTCTTTTATATGGGAGTCACTTTGAAATTCCCACTTTGTACGAACATCATTGTACCTAAAACAATCTCATTGACCTACTTCAGTAGTCATTTGTTGGACATTATTACATTTATCTTATATTTTATTATTTTATCTTATCTACTAGTCTAGCATATCTAGAAATTGTTTCACAACCAAACAAATATATTCAATAGATACACTAATACAATCAACAATCATCCAAGTGAAGCTTACAATATCAATTTAGGCATATGCAACAAAAGAAAACAATTTTCTACTGAATAACCAGCCTTGAATAAAACTTTTGAAATCTTATAACATAAATAGTCAGGAAGAAGGTCAACACACCTATCTATCAGTCCCTCAACAACTAGCATTAGCCCACTATAACAATACAATATGATACCCAACCAAGAATTAATAAATATGAAACTAAATGATGATGACCTTGGGTGAAAATCAACCCTAAATATTTTTCCAGAATCAAGCTTCAAGCTTGCAATTTTATCCTCAACCCCAAACACAAGAGTCTACGCAAATTCTCCATAATGAATTATTGTCAATGGATATGCCACCTCCTTTTATAGGCTTGCTTTACACTTTATATGGAATAAAATATAAATGAATAATCTAGAATTTTCTAGCTATGGGGCGCTCCAATAAGCAAGCCTTCATTATGACCTGGAGATAATCAAACCATCAAAATGTCACCCTTCTATACCAAATGCTCCACTAAAATATTGTTTTTCCTTAACATTTGTGCCTTTTGAGATGCTTCTCCATGCAACAACCCCTTAAAATACGGTTGATTCATCCTAAATAACATTACAATAATGCCAAACATATGCATACACTTTTGTAAGAAATAAAAACAATATTAAACTACAAATGTATGTGAAAAAGGGTTCCATCTATACAAGAAGGAATAATTAAACTAAGGACGCACTTTAAGTTTCAAAAAGAAAAAAGAAAATAGATATTAAAGGCTCATATGCGTTTAAATAGGTATTAGAAAATTTTATAGAGTGTTACATGTTCTAGCGCTTACCATCCACCATGTCCAATAGCATCCTCTGCAAAAGCATCCAACATGTGAACCATTGAAGACTGCATGAAAATTGTCTCCATAAATATACCTTCTATATATTTGGCCTAAGATACAAGAAAAAAGGAGGTGCACTATTTATATTACTGTCTGATGATACTCTAGCTTCCTCATTGATATCTTCAGAGTAGCCAATAATTGCACTGATCAAAGAAAAAATATAATAAAGAATTCTTACATGTCAGTATTGTTTAGGCTGGGGAATTGCAAGTTTGTTCAGAACATCATAACTAATGAATGAATTTTCCATGATAAATATTAGCAAGTATGAAATATATACAAACATGGAAGCTAAAACACACCCATACAAAAATAGGAAATAAATGAAAAATTTATGAGAAGTGGCCCTAAATATATAAAAA